>JASXSY010000386.1:0-130425 GCA_034509805.1 Sipha maydis | reverse complement strand
GTTCACTCGTTCAGCTCTTGAAAAACCATCCCTAATCTAATGAATTAATTTGAATTACTTTTAAGTTTTTTATTTATCTTCATAGTTATTTTTAAGCAGTATAATTACTCTGAGGTTTCTTCTGGCTTGATCAAATTCGACATAAAACTGATTTTCAATGAAAACCAGCTTTTCTGTAAAAACAACCATGATTAATTATATGAAATCACTTAAAATAAAATTAAAGATATTCCTAATGCAATAATTTTTTTTAGATTTCAAACTATTGATTAAAATAAGATGAATATCTTCTATATTATGTCATGTTATACAATTTATAATATAACATAATAAACAATGACAGCCAAAACACAGGATATACCTACTTCCTCAACATTATTTTCAAAACCAACAGGCAAAATATTGTTGTGCTCCATCAAATGGTTTCTAATAGCGATTTGTTCTTCCATGTTCATAATTTTTAGACCTGTAGTCATAACTAAATAACAAGAAATTGTATAAAGGTTTAGATGATTATTAAATATAATCGCTGAAAATGTATATTATATTAGTCGTATAAGTTATTAAATATAACTTATTAAATATAAATATTCAATTAAGTATTATAATAATCACAAGTGATAGTCTCAAACATTAACCAAAGTGAAAATGATTTATAATTGTAAAATGTAATCAGTAAAACCGTTAAATACATTAAATACATAAACACAGGGTTGCTAAATTCTTTGGCGTCAAATTCCTAGCAGTAAAAATTTTGATTCCGAACAGTTGGTATATTATTAGAAAATGTTCTCTTATCATTTTTATTTTTTATCAATGAGGAGCACTGACCCCATAGACTTATAACATATTATAAGACTATGACTGACCCAAGCCCGTAAGCATATAAGCAAACCATACATTGCTAGAGACCCATAGGAAATAGAGAGCTCTCATTGGTCTTATTACATTTGTGATAACATGATAAAATTATCAATATTAACAATATTTTCAAATTTAATGCTTTTTCTAATTAGATATTTGCAAATACTATAAATCATTTTATAGTATTTGATATTTGTTATTACTTATTTTGTTAATTTTACCATAATTTTAATTGCCATTAACTTAAAGTTAGATTAAGTTTATGCAAGGTTAGTTTGATTAATTAGTTCTTCATATATAATGACAATAAAGTATAAGTTTTCAAGTTAAAATTCAAATCACGTGTATAGGTATGTACATCTAGTCATTTTCTAAAATTCATAATAATAATAAAGTATAAGTTCTCTAGTTAAAATTCAAATTCAAATTATGTGTATAGATACATATTATAGTCAGTTCTAAAATACTAAAAATTAAAAATAAATTTTAAAATTACAAATAGGTATTTAAAGTGAACCATGACTTTTAGCATTAAGTTGATTACAATTAATATTTTGGTTCAAATTTCTTTTCCTTTTTTTAGCAGCATTTTTTCCTAATGGATAAATAATTTTATTAAATAATTAAAAATGTTAATTAACAAATCTATTCTAATTAGAAAAAGCATCAAATTTGAAAATATTGATAATTTTATCATGTTATCATAAATGCAATAGGACCAATGAGAGCTCTCTATTTCCTATGGGTCTCTAGCAATGTATGGTTTGCTTTAGTTAATAGGTCTATGGTTTGCTTACATGCAGCCCGTAATTGGTATATACGGTTACCATACGTCCGGATTTCGTCCGGACAGTCCGGTTTTTAAACACCTTTCCGGATTGGCGTCCGGATTTTAAAAATGTCCAGATTTTACAAAGGTAACCGTTTAACGTGGTTTTATTGATACAAAAAGTTATTAAGTGACAGATTTTATAACACATTATCAATTATTATTAATATTATTAATTATATTATTATTATTATTATTATTTATTATTTAATTAGTATTATTAATTTTACTAATAGATTTAAATAAAAATTGTGTTAATGAAAGAACAATATTGTTTATCTTAAATTCCTCCCCCCTGAAACGGAACTGATGTCCGGATTTGGTCTAAAAAATTATGGTAACCCTATTGGTATATATTATGTACCTATATACACCTATAAATAGAGTATGTAATTAATTACTGTCAATAAAATATGTATAATTTTCTTAATCAATATATGAATATATAAAAAAAAAAACAATTCTTTTATTTCATAAAATTTATATTTTAAATAACAATTTCCATTTAGATACATTTTTTCAAAAATATTTTATTCTTGTGATAATCCATAGTAAAATAAATATGCCATAAAAATGTTTTAACTCCATAAGAAATTAATATGAGTCTGAAAGAGTTAAACATTGGTTCTCAAAATATAAATTATTATATATTATTATAATTATTATTATATTGATAATTCAATTTTTTGAAAACTGAAATCGTGAATTTTTGGAGTCGCAAAAAGATACTCTTGCAACCCTATGATATTTCCAGGGATCGCAAGTGCGACCCCGTGCGACCCCCAGTTTACGCCACTGTTACTGGCACTTATTGCAGAATAATATCGACTGAAAAATTGTTGGATTTTAATTGTTACCTATGACCCTATTATTATTTATACATTATAACTACAATACAATTACTGAGATAAGGTGAATAATGAAAAGCACAATAGGTAAACAGGTATTTTATAAATTTGATTAGTTATTTTTATTTTTACGTATTTATTATTATTAACTACGTATTTTGTAATCTGTTATGCCCAGGGGCGGATCCACAGTATGGGTACTGTGGGTCAGGCCATTTCAAGAGGCCACTTATTAGAGCTGAAATTGGATTAGAATTAGATATTTTATAATAAAAAAACACAATATTATCATATAAGTGTAGTTTATTTAAAATAATAAATATAAGTTATTTATTAAGTTATAATCGTTTTTTTTTTTTTTTTCATTTGTGCAAAAGTTTCAATGACTTTGTCAAAATCGATTTTTTCTGCTATGCATTTTTCAATATTATTGAAATTGTATTGTAATAAATTTACAAATTTATTGTATTGCAAGATTTGATCATTTTTCTTGGGTTATGGTAGAGCGAAGAAATGTCTTAATTAATTTAAGTTGACTAAAACTTCTTTCAGCTGTAGCACTACTGACAGACAATGTATAAACAATTTTATATAGAGTTGATAAATTTGGATATGATGAAACAATATCATTAGTTATCATAAATTTTAAAACATTATTAATTGAAATATCTTCACAGTCCTTATTTATATTATAATAAACAAAGGAAAATGGTTCATATTCTGATTTAAGATCTTCTTATTCAATATAAGTTTGATAAATTTCTGAAAGCTTTTTAAGTTCACTAATAGATTTTTCATTAAATTTTTTTTCAAAAAAATATTTCTTTGGATCAAGACATTCAAATTGTTTTACAGTAATACAAAAATCTTCAAACCTGTGATTTAAAACATTAATAATTGAGTCTAATATAACAAAATATGTTTTAATTTTGAAACTTTGATCAGTTGATTTATTTAAATTATCATCTACACCCATTTCATCAAAAATTTTTTTTTGTTTTCTTATTTCATTGTTCATCAAAATTTGTAGTTCCATCAAATTTTTCACACAACACAATCGCATTTTTTTTTTATTTCTAAAAATTGTTCATTTGTTCTCATGGATTCAATAGTTTCTGAACAACCAGTGATCATATTAAAGGCAGTTGTTAAATCAATTAATGAATATTGTAAATAATTAGATAATGTATAGGCTTTTCTTAAAATATTTTTCCACATAACCAACATAAAACTAAACTTAAGTTTCATTACAAGAAAAAGCAGACCTTGTGCTACAGAAACTGTTTTTCATTTTGTATTGAATATTTTGCCTTTACTTATCTGTCTTATTGTGTCGACAATAGCAGATAAACTATTATACACTGAGTCTACTGCTCGCTTATGACTTGCACATCTTGTATCAGATAATTTTTTTAATGTTAAAATTACACCTTCTACTTACTTGCTCTTCTTTTAAAATATGAAGTCTAGGTAAACTGCTGGTAAGAAATGTGTATAATGTATCTAATGTATTGAAAATGAAATTGTATCAACAGAAGATCTAATGGAATCTTTTAAAACCAAGTTTAAATTGTGAGCGCAACAATGGATGTATAATGCAAAAGATTTTACTCTTTTACTCTTGATTGTAGCCGCTGAAGCTACCAGACATTGTACTTGCCCCATCATAAGCTTGGCCACAGCACATGGAAAAATTCAAATCATACTGTAAACTCCTCTAGATGGCGGGACTTTTTAATACATTTATTGAGAATATTAAAATAATTATTAGCAAAAGCCCCTGGTAATTCTTCAAAACAAATTAAATGCTCTCCTTATCCTTCTTGGTCAACAAATCTTAGGCTAAGAGAAAATTGATCATTCTTGTTTATATCTATAGTTGAATCAACAATTATAGTAAAATATTTGGCCAATTAATTTCATTAAGTATTAATTGTTGAGTTGCATATGTCATAGATTTAATTATATCATTTTGAATCATATGACTTCAATAAATTTCATTTCTATTTGATTAAAAAAGTTTTTGATTTGGTATTTAATGACTAAACTTTTCTTGGTAACCTCTAAATAGAAGACCGTTTTTGGCAAGAAATAATGACAAATCAATAAAACGTTTTAAAACGATACGATTATGTTGTTTTTCATTTCTTTCTGCTTGAATTAAATTATGTATAATAGTGGTGTCATTTTTAAATTTTGTTTTCTATATTAAGTATTCTTTTTCAGCAGTTTTGTGTTCATTAGACTTCTCATGCTTAACAATTTTTTCATAATCCTTTCGAAAATTTGATACGCTTTTAGATTAATCAGACCACTGATAATGGTGTTGAGAAACAGAACGAAATAAAAACAGAAAGCAGAACATTTTATTGGTACTTGGAGAATAAACTAACCAGTTTCGTTTACAAAGAAAATTAGACTTTTGTTTTATTTTCATACCATTTCAAAAGGAAACTTTGACCATTTTAATTTTTTGGAAAAATACAATTGTTTCCATCAATGCCTGGTTGGCATAGCCCTATTTCCATAAGAGCTCTTATAAGAGGTTTTGATAGTATTGTTTCTCGAAATAATCCAGGATCTGAAGGATATTCTACACATTTGTCTATCAGAATTGACTGAATCATAATCTGAAACAGTCAAATTGGAGGACTGTGGTATCTCTAATTGTTCTAAAACAGTCAAAAGAATAATAATCACAACTATGACATAGTTTTTATGTTAGTTTAAATTTATTAATATATGCAATATAATTTATTTTGATTATTAGAGGCATTAATACTTGTATATTATAGAAAAAGATGGGTGAGATATAGAGAATAAGAGTTCAAAATTGTAATAAATTATAATACTTTATATTTACCTTCAATTGTATTATCAACATCAGCAACATTTTGGTTTGAATTTACTAAAGCTGGGAGTATTGATATGTTTTGTGGTTTTGAATTTTTTTCAATAATTGAATTGGCAGATTGATAGGCAAATCAATATAAAATATAATATGAAAATAAACATAAAAAAACATAGTTATACTATTTAATTGTTTAAATTATTAGTTTATAATCACATAAATCTAATCAGAGTTGGGCATCATTCGTATAATTTTTAGTAATTTTATTTAAATCAACATTTAATTAATATTTTGGTAATTAAAACATTAATGTATTAAAAAATAATAGTTAACATTGTATTTTAAGTTCTTGATTATAAATATTCTTTTATTTGAAATAAACTTAAAAACAATATAAATGAAACAAATATTGAACAATATGTTGACTATAACTCGGCCATTTTCAACTTAGAAAAGAAATGCAACCACTAAAATTCATTAAAAAATACAAAAAAAAGAATTTGTGGTCAAAACTCCCTTTAAATAAAAAAAGTTGTTGTGCGGATGCACAAAATTAACTGTCACAAAAATAGTACTTATCGTGATCACACTGTGTGATTAAATTATAAAAGAAAAGCATCTAGTATCATGACATACTTCATAGCGTTTAACATGTGAATCTACAATGTAATGTTTAATGAGTAATTTGAATTAATTTAATTAGTCATCCGATAATAATGAATTAATGATAAATTGAAATAATTGTGATTTAAATTTAGTTTATTGTAATAACGATGCACATTGTAACTCAAGATTATTTCTTATGCATGAAAGAATAGATACCATAGACTATATTATGTTTTAACTGTACATAAAAAAGATCTGTATAAATGCATGTACACCATAGCATATTCTGCTATCATTATCATTCTGAAATGTTGAAAATATTAAAATATTAATGCAGGTTCGGAATTTGTAGAGCTGTGGAAAATGTTAGGGGATGTAAGCATTGGGTGGTTGAAAAATCTTTTTAATAAGGTACTGATAGAGGGAAAAATGCCAGAAGATTGGAGAAAGAGTTTTATTGTACCAATATTTAAAGGAAAAGGAGACATACAAGAATGTGGGAACTATAGAGGAATAAAGCTCATGAGTCATAGTATTAAGATCTGGGAAAAGATTATAGAGAAGAGGATAAGAAGTGAGACCTCGATATCAGGAAACCAGTTTGGTTTTATGCCAGGAAAATCGACAATGGAGCCATTATTTTGTGTTAGGCAATTAGTAGAGAAGTACAGGGAAAAGAATAAAAAACTATGCATGGTGTTTATAGATTTAGAAAAGGCGTATGACAGGGTGCCAAGAGAAGTTTTAAGGTGGGCATTAATGAGAAAAAATGTCCCAAAAATGTATGTTAATTTGATCCAGGATATGTATGAAGGGTCGAGTACTAGTGTCAAGAGTCGGTGTGGAGTATCAGAAGGTTTCAGTATAGGAGTAGGTGTGCACCAGGGGTCAGCTCTAAGCCCCTACCTGTTCTCAGTGGTAATGGATGAGGTTTCAAAGGAGATACAGGGTGAGATACCATGGTGTATGATGTTTGCGGATGATATAGTTCTGATAGGAGAAAACCTAGAAGTTGTCAATAATAGGTTAAATGAGTGGAGGTTAGCCCTCGAAGAAAAGGGATTGAGAATTAGTAGAAATAAAACTGAGTATATTGAGTATGATTTTGGACAAAGAGACCAAGAAGTTGAAGGAATGAGGAGACAACTGACAATAGATGGTGATGTGATAGGTGAAGTTGAGAGCTTTAAATATTTAGGATCTTTTGTTCAAAAGGACGGGGACTTTGACATTGATGTAAAACATAGGATTAAGTGCGGGTGGATGAAATGGAGAGAAGCATCGGGCGTGTTATGCGATAAGAGAATTCCAATTATACTGAAAGGTAAATTTTATAAAAGTGTAGTGAGACCAACTATGCTGTATGGTTCAGAGTGTTGGGCGGTTAACAGGAGAATAGAACAAAGTATGAGTGTCGCGGAAATGAGAATGCTTAGATGGTTGAGTGGAGTGACAAGAGAAGATAGAATAAGGAATGAATACGTAAGAGGTAGTGTTGGTGTAGCGCCAATTGTGGACAAGATGAGAGAAAATAGGCTGAGATGGTTTGGGCATGTGATGAGGCGAGAGGAAACGAATGCAGTAAGAGTGGTTATGAAGATGGACGTTGAAGGGAAAAGAGGAAGAGGAAGACCAAAAAAGAGATGGTTGGAGACTTTGGAGAATGACATGAGGGCTGTCGGTGTGTGCAGAGGAGATGTGATTGACCGAGTAAAATGGAGGTGTAGGACAAGGGTGGCCGATCCCAAATAGTTGGGAGGAAGGCGAGGCAAAAGAAGAAGAAGAAGAAGAAGAAGAATACAGGTTCGGAATTATAACGCCTGGTGGTCCAACCTAATGTACTGGGTCTCTAATTACAAAATATATTCTGTACGTATACGTACCTATTTTTTGTCTCATATCCAATATTATTTATGAACAAATATCGAATAGGTTTGTACATTATATTTTTTATATATTATTACAGGTATTTCATAGATAATGATCAATATTCACCATAAGTACTTACATTTATGTCCAATAACATTACAGCGCATACGATTATCGAATAGTTATGAAGATTGCTATAATTGGAGCAGGAGTTGCTGGTTTGGCTTCAGCTAGAAGATGTCTGGAAAATGGTTTTGAATGTGTTGTATTCGAGAGAACAAAGGGAGTGGGTGGAACTTGGGTGTATGATGAACGAATCGGATTTGATGAGTTTGGCTTGCCAATTCATACGAGCATGTATAAGTGTTTGATGTATGTTTTTTTGTATATAAATAATTTTAATACAGTGTATATGATGTTATATCTTATTTATACTGTTTTCAGGACAAATTTACCGAAAGAATTAATGGATTTTCCAAACTTTCCATACAAAGGTTTAGACAATGTATCATTTTTAACCCCATTCCAAGTTCAGGAATATATCGAACAATTTACTGAACATTTTAAACTCACTCAGTATATAAGAGTAAGCATTGATTTTTATACTATATGCAGGGCCGGCTTTAGATCGACGCGTGTGACGGCACAGGGTGCCAAAATCATCTGATTATCTTATCGTTATTAGAGATATTGAAAAATTAAATTAAATTCCACTGTAAAAATAGTTAAGACTGTAATCGTTATTACAGGATTTTACTAATCAAAAATTATCACATACTCAAGATATTCATTCTGGTGACCTATAGTATTATTAAATTATTATTTATAAATGTATAAAGTAAATTAAATATTTATTTTGCACTTATTTTATTACATCCAGTGGTTTTAAAACGAAAATTCTATTAAACACGAATATGCCTATATTCAAATTTTGACTTACTCTAACTTGGTCAATTTTGTAAATAGAAAAAAAACTATTAAGATAAAAAATGTTTTAAAAAAAATAATCTGTCCTAATATGTAGAAAAAAAATAGTGTTTCCATTTTAAAAAAATTAAGTTGTATTGCGCATGCGCACACCATAAGTCTTAAAAATTTGAAAATCATGAATAAATGTGTGTTTATGTACCCCCTAGGCCCTCTAAAATATTCACTTCAATACAAGATAATCCACCTGAGATATTTAGTGTTACCTTGAATCGTGAACACACTGTGTATATATATATTAAATTATTATATATATTAAAATATATAATAAGAGGCAGATATTGGATAATGTAAAAAATATGTACCACGTATGTTAACTTATTTTTTCGTTTTTCGTAGAACATTTTGTATGCGAGTTAACATATTTAAATTATTAATTAAATTAATTAATATAATTTAAATTAGAAAAAAAAACCGGATGGGCCTCGCTCTGCTGTACAGTTAGGGGTGGAGTGCACCTCGCTTATAGGATAGGTCATTATTATAATGGATTTGTTAAATTTGAATGCAATGATAGATATCATTGAATACGAATAACGATTCTGAACGGAGTTCATATGTTTGTCTAGGATATAATACATTGTTATTTATAAACATTGTAAAAAGTATATTTTATTTTGAAACGATAAATATATTATTCAATTAGGATGGGTTGGCAGTTGCATACAGCGATATAGTTTGTCAGTCTAGAACATTCTACATTATATTATATTTTACATGTAATTTTATGTCAATATTCGCTGTTCAAACGCTTATAAAAAAAAATTGTGGCTATGGATTTTAATAATTTTTGAATGACAATAAGAACTACTTCTGTGGAATCTTCTATTAAATTTTCAAGTATTTTGTACGAGCCAATTTTTTTTTATCACCGATTATAAAAAAAAAAATGTAAAAAAATCGAATATTTTAAATGCCTATAAGTGGCTTAAAAATCAATATAATATTTTGAAAAAAATATGACATAAAGGAAATACCAATCTTAACAGCTAGTAGAAATTTCAAAAATCTGCGACTTATACTTTTTGAATTATAAAAAATATTTAAAATCATTTGAGAATAAATCGCTATTTTATGCAATTTCGTAAATATTTAAATTTCAAACAGTCATAAAATTTTTTCCTCTAATTCCGGTAGAAATTTTTTTAAAGATTTTTGAAGAGTAGCTCATAGATAACCTAGTGTTAAAATTTTGAACCTTAAGTATGAACAGAAAAAATTTTATGAATTTTTATCTTCAAAATAACTTGCAAATTATCGTGATTTTTACATATTTCGTATAAATTGGAACTTTGAGCACTTATAAAAAAAAATTGTGACTTACGATTTTAGATTTTTTTTTATCAGTTGAGGAACAACTTATAAGAAACCTTGTATTAAATTTTCAAGATTTTCTGGGCAGCCAAAAAAATTTTATCGTTATTTAAAAAAAAAATACTTAAAAAAATTGAAAATTTCAATTGTCTATAAATAGCTCAATAAAAGTCAAAATACTTTGAAAATTTAATGGTGTATAGAGAACGCTAATCTTAATATTTGGTGAAAATTTCAAGTATTTACATCGATTAGTTTTTGAGTTATAACAAAATAAAAAATTTGATTATGTCGAAAACTGGTTTTGCGTAAAAACTCCCGTTTTTCCCAAATTGTTTTATGGTTTTTCCCGTCGCATTTAAAAAATATTGGAAATTTTTTACTTTTGACCCCCCAAAGTACCAAATAGATTCACTTTTCTTTCAGAAAAGTTGCTACATAAGGCAATCGAAGCATTTTTACTGCCCCAAAACATGTCGACAGACACAAAAAAAAAAAAAAAAAAAAAAACACACATCATTGTAAAATCAATACATTCTTCACTCCGTTCAGAATCTAAAAGATATGTTATAGTTTAAATGCTTGTAGTTAAAACAATTTGAAAATATTAGAATAGAACATACCTAATCTTAGTATAGATACTTTTAAATGAAAGTAATAATACTTTTTAGGTACTTTTTAATTCATTGATTTCTGAGAAAACGATTCTATTGTCTATAATCAACCTAAAATATATTAATAATGATTTATTTAAAAAAAATAATTTATAAATTAAAACGTAATCATTATTAAAATTAATGTGAACAAATTGTATTACGTTGAACACGTTAACACATGTTATAACGTTTAAAAATGATTTGACAACTTGATTTTAAAAATTTTTTACGGTCAATTGTTTTTATTCTGATTGCTGATCTTGTTGCCAAATTATAATAAGTACAGTGTATTATCGATTTAATTAACAAAATTATATATAATCTTGCATAATGGGTATTATTATGTTTTTATGAATGAATTTTAATGTGTTGTGGTTAATCTTTAATTTTCTTTAGTTTTGTAGTTTAGTGACTTCAGTGGAAAGATTCGCGAACACTTGGCAAGTGATAGCTGAAGACTTGATAACAAAAACAGCGTGTACCGAGTATTTTGATGCAGTTATGGTGTGCAATGGACACAATGCTTTACCTCGTATGCCAGATGATAAACCAGGAATAAATGAATTTGTTGGTATACAAATCCACAGTCACGATTATAGGGTGCCTGAACCTTTTAAAAATATGAATGTTCTAATAATTGGTTCTGGTCCGTCAGGTGTTGATATTTCCATTGATGTTGCAGAAGTTGCTAATCAGGTATACTATTAAACATAGTAGATACGATATTTTAAAACCAAATTAATTAAAACGAAACAAACACACTACTACCTATAGCACACCATACCTATTATGTGTATTTAATGCAAAAAGTATTTTGTAAACTAAACATAATTATAACAATAAGATTTGATTTATAATATTTATCTTAATATGTTACTGCAGTTAGGTTTGTGTAACATATATGTACGTTTTTCGTAGATATCTGAAACGGCAGATATAGCATTACATGGCTTTACAGCAATACGTTTTTGACGAGTAGGACTTGACTTGAACTTGACTAATATACATAGCCAAGATTTATTTTATGTTAAAAATAAAAAATTATTTCAAAAAGTTATTTTTAAACAAAAGAATGATAGGTAGGCCCGGGATTACAAGGCCTATTCATTGCACTATTGCTGATAAATTGTACTATTTTATAAGTTTAAAGTAACCCGTAATAATACGTCCATAATAAAATGACTTTTGGAGGTTGAAAATAATACAAATAATTTTGTAATGTTACATTTTGAACATTGTATACAATTTTAATGTAATTTTATTAATATATAAATAAATAATCAAGTAGTTTATGTATAAAAATAAATAAATAAACAAAATAAAAGCTGTATTATTAGTTGGAATTTTATTTTTTCATAATCAGTCGCAATATTATTAATAGGGCCCGGAAGTTCATGGATTTGCACAATGACGGACTGGGATATCAAGGGCCCGGAATGCGCTCTGTTTGAAGAGCCTGTGCCTATTGGTAGAATCGATTTTATGAAGACCTTAGGTCCTTAAAACATGTATTATGCTTTAATTTGTTATATTTTTTATAGTTACCTATATTTATAAACGCACAAATAGCCTTTTGAATACTTTAATATATTTTAAATTACTTAATTAAAACAATATTTCAGAGTTAATAGATACAAAAAATACTATATATTCTACTTAACAAATTAAGTCTTGGTTTTTTCTCCAAATTAAATCATTAGTTACTTTTTCAACAACAAATATAGTCTTTAATAAAATATATTATACGAATAATTATGTTTCAAAATTATTTGAATACATTTTTATTCGAATGATTATTTATTCAAATAATTATCTAGATACAATTTTGTTCGGCTCTGGAACCTATTACATAGAAAATTTAAAATACTATTATTTTTTTTTTTTTTATTCTTGTGTTTTATTAGCATCGAAATAAAGAAATACAACTATAATCTAGCAATATAAATTGTGATTCATTTTCTGCATAAGTCTAAACAGATATAATAATATAAAATTAATTTACATTTTTAGAAACTAGAATCCCAGTTGTACTAGTTTCGATTCAGATACGTTCTTGTTTTACACAAAATAGAAATAATCAAACAACAGCTATGGTAGGTAGTGAATATTAAATGATAATAAAACACAATAGTTGTTTGTGACGACGCGACGATTAGAAATAATTATTTTGTTTTATCGTAGACCGAATTCCTTATTTTTCTATATCTTGATTTTCGATAAATAATTATAGCGCATTATTATTCACGGTAGTGAACTACCTATAGTGTTAACGATCAATGGAAATAGTATAAATAATGATGGAATAATAAGTTTTTTCGTACCCACTACACTGAAAAAATTATTATAATCAATTAATTAAAATTATTTTTCCAAGTGTTCATGGGGCCCGGCTAAGTTAGGGCCCGGGATGCAATTGCATCCCGGCATCCCTTGCCAGTCCGTCACTGGATTTGCATGTTTTTAATGAGTGCATCAAAAAGTTGGTAGATGAGCTACAAATTTGAATAATCACCTGACGAGTTCAAAAATGAAATTTTAGTTTGCATATTTTCGCATATTTTAAGGTTTTTTACATAAATAATTTTATTATTATTTAATATTTAGTAAATTTAATACTAAAATTTAGTATATTTTAAAATAAAATTGTATTTTACTGCATTTTATTGCATTTTTTCTTGCGATATATTTTTTTTTTAT
The DNA here is from genome assembly GCA_034509805.1 of Sipha maydis. Classification (NCBI taxonomy): domain Eukaryota; kingdom Metazoa; phylum Arthropoda; class Insecta; order Hemiptera; family Aphididae; genus Sipha; species Sipha maydis. The sequence goes on along the minus strand of JASXSY010000386.1, from coordinate 116,904 downwards.
TAATGTTTCATGAAAATGTCGGAATTTGAGTATATTTCAACATATATTTGTAAGTAAATATGTTTTTATAAAAATGTCGCCGATATAAAATAAAAACCGGTTTGAAATTATTGGTTGTACTCTAATAATTTTATATTGTGCAATTACTGCTTTATATCCTAATATGCGATAAGCTGGTAATACTTTTAGCTAAATGTAATTAAAACCTTAGGTAATCGACAATCGTTATATTCTCGAATACTCAGATAACAGATCTGAAGAACTATTATTTAGGGAAGCATTTAGTAGGGGTTTACTAGGGGTTTAAGATACTGTCAAAAATTTCAAAAGTCATATCAGGAGAAGAAACAACAACAGATGGCCTTCCAGAAGATCTTCAAATTAATAACTTTATATATTTCAAGTATGCTCCATTTTTTTTCTGTTGATGTAGAACGGAGATTTTCTGTTTACAAAAATATGTTGGCTGATAATCAACGTTCATTTGTATTTGAAAACCCATCAAAGTCACTTGTTGTAAATTGTATTTCTTAAAGTAAATACAACATAATATATCATATTAATTAATAATTAAATTGTGCTTGTTTTTCTCTATCTTTTAGTTATTATTTTGGCCAAAAACAAAAATAACTAATAAAGTTTTTTTTTTAAAAAATGCATATTTAGCGCATATTTGCATGCATATTTTGATAGTTTTTAGTGTATGAACTTCCGGGCCCTAATTATTAACTTTGTAACTGATGATGAATTCTTAATTTGAAACTAGTTGTACTTTACAAACATAATAATACTCTAGATTAAGCTTTTATTTTATTTATTTATGTATTCATTTACAAGTATATACCAATATATAATTTTAATTATAATTTTATTTTTTATTATTTTATTGTTTTATATTATAATTTTTGTAATGTCAATTTATACTAAAATTTGTACTTTACAAATACTTAATACATAAGTTATTAGTTGTACTATTTTTTATAATCACTTTTTATATAGGTAAAATAAATAAATTATAGAAGTATTTTACAAAATCAACGATTTTACTTGAGAATAAAATTAAAATTTATTGTTCTAGTCCACATGAGATTTACAATTCCAAAAATAATTTTTTAATTGCTTAAAAGTTTTTCAATCTTACTTTGCAAAATTGGAAGAAACAATAAAGATCAAGAACAATACTTATTTGATCATATAATGAATTTGCTTTTGATATAATATATCAAAATATATCTTGATATAATACATATTATGTATTAGCAATCATCAGTCAACATACTATAATGGAGTACGCTATTTTATTTAAAAAATACTTATTCGTTTACAGGTTTATTTTAGTCATAATAATTCAAAATTACTCGAGAAAGAATTTCCAAATAATGTTGTTCATAAACCAGCCGTTGAGTATTTTACAAAAAAAAACAGTTTGTTTTATAGACAAAACTTCTGTTGCTTTGGATGCAATAATTTACTGCACGGGTAATTATTAAATAAAGTAGTGAACTTGCTATAAGTGAGAGAGTAAAATATTTGAAATGTACAAGTCTTGTTGAAATATTAATTATTTTGTATAAATTAATAGGATTCAAAATTACATTGCCCTTTTTAAAGCCAAGTTGCGGAATCAACTTAATAAATGATGAATTAATCTCTTCTCTCCATAAAAATATCGTGAATATGAATAATCCTTCTATGGGTTTTATTGGCTTCATCAACATGAATTTTGTTTTTCCGATATTTGATCTTCAGGTAATAACTAATAAATAAATACTTACTTCACTTGTTATATACGTGTACCCACAATACAGTGTAAAAAAGTCTGTGAATACGTAGACTTGTGAAGTTGTATTTTCCTTGTATACACAAAATTTGTAATGTATTGCAATATATTTTTTCTTCGTAACAAAAAGCCATTTTTCTGATCGAGATTAAGACATTTTTACCGATTTACATACCGGTGGTGAAGTTGATTCTCCACCCTTTTTATTCGTATTCAATTTTAAAATGCCTTAAAGAGTAAATTGATCCCATGGTCCTTTCATGATACTTTTGTGTACTTTTTATTATATTACTAATTAATCAATAAGACGTTTTGTGAAAAATGCCAGTATAGACTTTTTATTTAACTATTAGTGTCGGTGGTTATTGCTAATTGTAATTTTTTTTTATTGTCTTTTTTCTTTCACTTTCTTATGTTATCATTCAACAATGTTATTCATAATCAATCATTATTGGACTATTGTTTATGTTAATAGTTTATTTAATGTACCTATTTATTAATTGTTTATTTATAATTTAATTTAATTTTTCGCAAACAGAATTTATGTATTCTAGAGTTGAACTTGCATAATTTCAAAAATTAAAAATAAAATTCAATATCTATCCGATAAACGCATTGATTATATAAGGGTTGGAAATTATAAATTTTGTCTTTAATCTTTAGAAAAATAAACAAGATGTTTTTACGGTAATTACATTTTATCAAACTAATTCCGATAAACGATGTACATATTATTTTATTTTATTATGATATCACGTAATTTAAATTTACTGTAGAATCAAAAAGTGATATTAAAATTATGTAATCGAATATAATTTTATATACATAACAAGTATTTAACTATTAACTATTTGTTGTTTTTTTATAGGCCCGATATTTCATGGAATTTCTGCGTAACAATTATTCCGCAAACGAGGATTGGATGACAGCGGTTAACACACATGTTGTAGGCCATTACTTACTCGACTACTGTAAATCTTTAGCACTGGAAGAAGTTAAAATCGAACCAATTCCAATGATTGTATTTAAGGCGTATTGGGGATGCCAGAAACTTAGAGAAGAGAACTTTAGATCTTATCGATCAGCAGTATTTAGGATAATCGATAGTGATAAATATTTTATTGAATTCAACAAAAATGTTGCAAAAAATAAATTTAAACATACTGTTTAATTATATTTGTAATATTATTTAATTTTATTATACTAGCATAATGAATATCTAGTCATTCACTAGGTATTTTTTACACTGCCATGACTGTAGATCTCGATTTTTGGTCGAACTTGCATGATAATGGGATTGAAGAATAGATTTTAAGCATTATATTGAAAGTGATTGAAAACATGTGTATTGATTTTTTTGTATCTGTATACTTTATTATTCACTTGTAATATGTTTTTATTCATAATATTTATCTTATTCTTGTATATTACAACAAAAGGTAGTCGATTTATTACGGATAATTATACCAAACTATGTCCATGATCAGTCAATTTTATCTTTAAAGGCTTTTACTTAAATGCCAATTTAATCTTAGACGTATTTACCTACTAACCTAGTGTAAACAATCCGTATAAACTTTCAGTTAGGAATTCATATATTTTTAGCATATTATGCTAAGCATAATATGTAGTAAGTACCTTCGGTATAACTATTTATTTTCATAAATATTATTGATAATTTTTTTTCATTTTTAAAACTCAAAAAATGTCTATTTAAAATAAATACAACAAACTACTGACCAACATTCTCGATTTCAGTGTCAATTTTAAATATAATTTTGTCCCCTGGAGTTTTTTTAGGTATGATATACATACAATAAATGAATTAACTATCTATCTGTTGGTCACATTGTAATTATATTTTTTGATAAGAAATTTCTAAAAACATTAATATTGTAAAAATTAATAAAACTGATAAGAGATAAGCTGTATATAACAAATTTGATTTCAAAATTAATAGCAGTCTATTATTTTCTAAAAAATATATATTTATATATTAATTGTTGTTTCTTTTTGTATTTTTATAATTTATTCTTAAATTGTTACCATATTATAAAGATTTTAAATACTGTGTTAATTATATTTTAATTTTACACCTACAATATTGGTAATTGGTAAGATGGCAGACGATGTTGGATCTGTAGCTGCATTACGTGTAGCTCTCCAAGTAATGTCTGAACGATGTGAAAGACTACAATCTCGATTAGATATTGTTGAAAAAGAAAATGTGACTATTAAAACACATTGTACATGTCAATCAGTTAACAACCAATTTGTACAAGTTAATATCAAAGAACTGTCTTGTAAAAAGCAACAATTGGTTGAATATTTACAAATAGTAACTAATGAAAATCGTACATTGTGGACAAAATTGTCAGTATTAGATTGTTCAGCAGTTAATTTAATTGATAATATCAAACCGAAAAACTCTTTAGCTATCATTGATAATTATTTAAAATACAATGGTATGTGTAAAAATTGTATTTAAATTAAATTGTCAAAATTAAATAATTATGGTTTTTTAGATGTTGATTTGAAGATGAATTCTAATTGTATCATGGTATGTTTTCTATTATTTGTTTTATTTATTTTGAAACTATAATTTAAAATATTTACTAAGATATACAATATTCTATGAAGATTTATTTACTATAAGTTTTTCAGATAATAATAATATATTTTCTCTCCATATTTCATTAAAATAAAATTAATAATTTTGATTTTATTTTATAATAATAACATAAAAAACTGAATAACTACTTCATTTATCAATGAATAAGAACTCTGTTCTCATTAGTTATTTAGTAATTATTGGTAAATGTTAAATAATGATTGTCTAAGTTAATGTTGAAAAATGATAACTATGTATTCATTTTTTGTACTATTTTAATATATAATTAAAGTTTACATATTTTTAGTCAATACCAGCAGTTCCCAAACTTTTTTAAGGAGAAGTTTCTCGTGAAGCCCCAAAAAATATTTAACATTCATTTGCATTTACCTGTGTTCTATAATGTACATAAACTGTATACACACAGGAGTCAACATAAAATTATATTTATGAATAAAGGAAACAATAGTTTTAAAAGAACTGGAGAAAATATTGTTTATTATTGGAATCTACAAAATTAGAATAAAACTAGTTAAAAATAATACAATCTTACATGTATATTGTATACATCTTGATGTGTGAGACTTGATGTAAACAATGGGCATGCTTTTTACTACTGAGTTTGTCGATGTCCGGTATCACAGAAGTCAGTTGAAGACGTATATCGTTTTCTGCATCCAAATGTGATTGATATTTGGTTTTTGTAGCTGTACATAGTACCAGAAGGCAGTTAAAGCAGTTTAGTTTTTGAATTTAATATTAAATGATCTTCCCCTAACTGAGCCCAAAATTCAGATGTTAGTTTGCTTTTAAATTATGTCTTATATTAGCTATCCAAAACCATATCATTAAGAACCTCGTATTCTGCTGAATTAAGAGCTGCTGGTTTTGACATCATTGAATATGGATTTAGAATCCACTCATGGTTTTTTCGAATCAATTCTTGAACATCTTTTGGAAAGTATGAATTCAAATTTTGAAGCAAATTATTGAGATGTTCTTTAATTACTTCTTATAATGATTCATTTATAGTTAATTTGTTTTCTTGTAAAAAGTTTGAAGTCAATGAAAAACAAGTCAGGTCTTTATTATTGATGATTTCAATGTAGAATGCTATTTTTTTCTTTAGTGCAAAAATTTTATCATTAGCATCAAATATTGTCTTTTGTTTTCCTTGTATAGATGTGCTAAATTCATTCAAATAATCTACTAGTTAACTATTATAGTCTTTCAAAATTGAAAAACTTCCATTCGAAGTTCAAGTGAGCAGGACAACGCTTTACCTCGCGACAACCACCGTACTTAACAATGACTTAAATAAAGCTCCCATATCTTCACATAGTATTTTGAGCAGTTTACACTGCAGAGGTCGTGTCTTACCATAGTTAATAATTTTGACTGTGTTGTCAAGTACTTGCTTTAATAACATTGGCATTTTTTTTCGTTGCGAGGGAATGTCGATGTAAAACACAATGCCTACTCGTGCAATTTGGTGAAACTTTTTTGATCCTTGCAACAATGCCAGCAATATTACCCACCATGGCCTTTGCACCATCTGTGCACACGTCAATTTTACGTAGTACACGTCATATTGGTGAATTAGAGCAAGTTGAGTTTTGACAAGATTTTTATGAAATATATGTTCGTTTTAATAATTTTAACAATTTCAAAATTATTAAATTTTTGTGTAGTAATGAATGGAGTCCTTGGGAAACCATTGCGGAGCACAGTTTGGGAACCGCTGGTCTATACAACCAAATAAAAATAGTATTCTACTATTTTTAACTTTCAAGATTAATGTGTTATTAATTTGATTATTAAATTATGTTAAAAATATATAACAGGATCGAGATGATGATGTGGGAAGTCTTCAGTACAGTTCAGATGATGAAACTTGGCCAATGTTATTATCAGAACTTAATACATACAAAGAAAAATTAACATTAGCTAAACATTTACTAGCTGATCAAAATGATTTAATTCTTAGTATCACTTCAAGATTTAATCTACTTGTAGAAGGTTAGTTCTTATATTTAAGTTGCATACAATAATTTTTATTAACTGAAATTATTGTAATATTTTTCTATCTAGAAGTTAAAGTTATTAAACCAAACACAGAATATAGAGATGCAGAAACACTAACAACACCTACATCGGATTCAAATCAATCTTGTATTTGTGGAATTCGTGCAAAACCAGATAACCAAAGTATATGCCCTCTATGTAAATTATATATAGTAGGTGCTGAAGGTGATAAAATGTTCGATAAACTAGTTGAACATGTGAGCAGTCATTTTCCTGATGAAGAACCTGAAACTATTATAGATAGTTTATCTGGACATTATTAAAATAATTCATCATTAAATTTATAACTATTTTTTAAGTATTATATATTCAACTTGATCTAAAAAAATATTGATTAAGACAAATGTAAATTATCATAATAAAATTTCAAAAACTTTTTCACTAAAAAGAAAAACTGACTTAAGCTAATTCTGATGGTTTGACATCTTTGCAATCTGAATTGCCTATTGTGGTCCTTTGTAATAAGTTTCTACAAAACCATACTGGTTTTTCTCTTTTTAATTCAACGATTCTTTTGCCCTATAATATGAGAATATAAATCATAAATTTAAAAATATAAAACTTGTGGACAGAGTAGTAATTGCATGTTGCTATAAAAATCTTACTTTCCAAAATTCTTCAGGTTTTTTTGTTCTTTCTCCTTTATAGAGAACCACAACTTCTTGTTCAATCGGTTCCAATCCCAATTCTTTTTCAATTACTTGTTGAAACTCAGTGGTTTCATCTTTAACTCGCTTATAACAATTTGCTAAACAGTAAAAGGTACATATAATTCAAGATAGTAAAATCCTAAGGAAAAAATCTACTCAATGAAGTTAAAATAAATTTTTTATATACATCATATACAGGGTGATTCTTTTAAGTGGATACACTAATTATCTCGAAAAGTTCTAGGTTTATGTTTTTCTAAAACCGTATAATATTTTAATTTTTTTCACCCTTATATTTATAGGTGAAACCAATATCAACTTTTGATTTTCAAATGGTAACATATAATAAAAATATCATAAATTAATAATCCCATTTTTATTATGAATTTACGCGTTAACATTTTTAAATTTTGTTGATTGGTTTGCGAGTTACAGCTCCTCAAAATATTGGCGTTTGAAGGAGGTGTTATAGTCGGTAAATGCGGCATTGTTTATACTATTTCTTCATTTGTAAAGTCCAGGAGCTATAACTGATAAATTCGGTACCGTACGACCTAATAGGTAACAATATTGATAACTGTTGTACTTTGTACCTGATTGATTGAATGTCTTATTACACCTAAATATGCTATTTTGACCACAAAAGCTACATTTTGTTGACCTTTGCCGTCGCATCGGATCCCCTCTATTGTTTTCATTACATGACAATATTATGACTACACACATCATATCATATCATTACTACACATAAGTATACCTATTATTACCATACAATATTACCAATATTTGGCGATACGTTTATTATTATTTATGTCTATGATATTATTGAAAATAGCATTGATTCAAATATACGCTATTAATTAATTAATGATAATATTAAAAGAAAACCAATCAGTTGTGATAAACTGATACTAAAGTTCAAAGTATAATGTAAATTGTAAACCTCGTGGCCATCTGCATAGCACTTGTTAGTTATTACTTAAAGAGTTAAATAGTTAAATATTAAATTAATTAAATGTATGAAGTAATTAGTAATTAAACTAATTATAATATGTTTCATACGTTATACCGTTAAGTTTACTGACAGTTTAAAATGTCTTTAATAATATAATATACATAACGCAATAGTTTTTGAACAATTAAGTTTGTCGAAAAAATTCCATTGATGACATCGTAATTTTTAATCTATATTATTAAGTGGCGTAAATTTGATAATACCTACAACTTGGAAAGCACAACGTTTGTACATAAAGTTATTTGGTAAGTTTTTTTTAAATAAATAAAATGTATAAGTAGAAAAATTAATTTGTGCATGCATTATTATACTTACTAACAGTTTTTAATTAAATTTTATTTTCAGTTTAATAAGTTTTGTTCATTCAGTTACACCACCAAATGTTATTCAAAGTTTGATGACACAAAAGTTGTTTTATTCTAAAAATTATTAACTGACACCATGTCACATAAACCTAATACAACATCATATATTATTACTTATTACCATCTACTTGGACACAACAAGACGGCTGTGGACTGCCTATCATCTATTTATACCTACAATATACTTAAAAATATAATGTTCTCTGTTCAGAAGTACTTTTAATTTGCATATATTCAAATTTTGCGTTCTGGCATAGTAATTATTATTAAGAATTAAGATTATCTGTATTTACTACAAATGCATATACTAAGACAGATGGCTTGAGAGATAAATAATGAAATCACATAATTTTATAACTCCCATTAAATTTGCAAATGAGAACAATGACAAATAAAAATATTGTTTCCAATATAGAATTTTGATAGTTGAAGATACTACAAAATGAATTAAGTATGTAAAAATATTTTTTAGTGTTAAATTATTTAGTTATACAAATTTATTCTTTCTTAACTTATTAGATATTCAACTACTCAAGTTACTTTCAAAGAAGTAAAAAATCAAGTCTGACAATATGCATTCCAGAAGAAAACTAATCCCAATAATATAGTAAACTAAAAATATGTTAAATGAAGATTGTAGATACTAATGTATTTTTTCAATTTTAACAAATATTGTACAATTAAGCTAACAACATCAAATAAATCAATCATAAATGCGTGGTAAATTGTACGGTTCCTAAAAAATTAAAAAAAAAATCATAGATTGTTCACCTTCATTATTAGGTATACATGGTATTATAAAATAATATACTTAAATAACTACTTTGTTATAATATTAAGTAGGTATGTCTTAATCCTAATATTTAGGTATAATAAAAATATTTTTATTTTAAACTATATTGTATTTAGTGATTTGTAACTGAATAGTTCCTTCTGTTTGATTGGTGTTGTAAGCTATTTAGGTACTGCCACCTACTAAATCTAAGTTAAAATATTATTAGTCCCACTTTTAAATTTAATTGTATTTTTTTTTAGTTAGGGGTTAAATTGAGTTTGTTTCAATTTGTTGAATACATGTTATGATCTTAACTCATATTTTGCATTTTTGCATTACGAATATTTTGATTTGACTGTATGATTTAAACTGGAATAGATTTATCATAATCCTGAACTTTTAAATTATGGTAAAATTTTAAAAGGCATTTGTCTAGCAGGTGTTCTATCACATTTTATAAATATTTGACCACAGTTACCTGTGAATTTCCTTTATAGTAGTAGTAATAAAGTCAATCAATTTCACTTATACTCCTTTATTATTTACCTATTAATTAGGTATTATAGTTATTTCTTATTACATACTTCTTAATTTAAGCCAATAACGGTAATATATTATAATAATGTTGCAATGTAGGTACGCCTAATTTCAATAATAATAAATATAGAACTTTTATATTGTTGCAATAGTCAATAATGGTAAACTGTGTATTTTTAAGTGGATTCTTATTTGATTTGATGATCCTAAAAAAATATCTTAATAATTAATGGTGAAATAGATATGTTTTATACCTAATAAGTACAATGTATATTTACATAATATTTAAATCCTGTTGTGGATCACTTCTAGTAAATTGATAGATCACCCGCTATACAAATGCCTTTTATAGTGATTCATAATAATAGTAATATAAAATGAGGTGATTTAAGTCATGATATATTGAAATAGGTAAGTTGTTAGCCTACATATTACCCTATTGTTTTTAACAATATTCATAATTATATTATTAAAATTATCTTAAAATAAAATATATAAATTTAAATTTTAAATATTTAGCTATTCATTGTCTTTCACTTTTAAATAATTTAAGTGGTTTGTAATATTGTAAATATAATATTGGGTAATATGTAGGATTTGCAATTTTGAATCAAGTTGTTTTTAATTAAATTACATAAGTGAAAATATGTTGTACAATTAGTATGCATTGAAAAAATACAATATGCTAGATGTTTACTTATAGGTTAGGTATTATATTATGTATATTTAAAATTATAATTATTGACTTGTTACAGTTAACTCAAAACTAATGTGAAGTAGTTTTTAATAGAAATTTAAAAAAAAAACCTCTTAAAAGATAAATCATAAAAATGAGTCATATCAGTTATATTTATGTATGCCTACAATACAAGTTAAAGTAAAATTTAAGATAAATATTGTATTGAAAAATATAATTGATAAAATAATGTTAAATTGTGAGAATAATATTTTTAATATGGCTCAAGTCACCTCATATTATATGAATTGAATTACATTTTTAGACTTCTATTAGTCGTATCATAAGGTGTATAAAATAAATTCTTAGGTAGCTTTGTGTGCGCCTTTGAAGAGATTTTACAAAAGAGTAATGAGCCCCTTCAATTTGTCATAAACCATCTGAAATGTCGGCATACACCTGTATTCTATTATGTTATTAAAAAAAATTGTTATCATTTACTATGTAATTATTTATTAGTCTTACTAAGTTATTATTATTATTATAAGTTTTATTATTATTAGTTATATCTTACCAAAACACCAAAACCAATAGGTATACTATAGTGATGAGAACTATCAAACTATTTGATGATAGTTCACTTTTCATTTAAAAAGTTCGAATACTTTTTTATTAATACAAATTTGTTATCATTCGAAATTTGAATTAAGACTTATCAAACACCAAATATTACATCATGTATAATATTATTAGGTGCATATCACCAATACCACCCTTGTCTAACCTTGGTATATATACCAAAGAATAACTAATGAGCAACTTTTGGGGAAAACCTAAACTATCATGAGAAAAGTACCCACCATTTAAGATAGAACTATCTTATTATCTTAAATCATGCCTAGATAATTGTCACCAAATGCGGTTTAAAAAAGATGCCTTCAAGTAAAAATGAATTAATTAACAAAATAAAAAAGGTCTGTTCAAATATACCAGCTGATATTATAAAAAAATGTACAATTGAAAATGTGTTAAAACTTATGACATTTTGTATGTCACAAAATGGTCAAAATTTTGAACAATTATTAAAAATAAAAAATAAATAAACCAAGAATTTTATGTAGTTGGATCTTCATACATTTTTTCTTTCAAATCATTATTAATTAATGGTCTTGGACTCTTGGGATTCTGATTTGATTGTTAATCAAATAATATCACTACATTAATTTGATATTAGTTTTTATTCAATAAAAATAAAAGTTATAGGATTTTCAAATAGTGTAACTGTAAAACACGATTTTAGATAGGTAATTAATTAATTAAATTCTTAAATAGTGCTGTAAAATTATAATACCTATTATACTAATATTATTCTATTTCATTTTCTACTATTATCATACAACATTCATATCATTCACAATATCACAGAACAATATACAAGCATTATTACCACCTCAATATGGGTATTTATTATTTACTTTCTGCATAATATTACCAGTCACGGACTTATCAAGGTATACCTTAGTCATGAGTGGTAATAAGATTTAATTATGTGATGATACCATTTTAATTTTTAAACAATTATCTGTGAAATTATGATTAAAATAAATTTGTCATAATATACTCGATTTCCAGTTGTTCATTTATCATTCTTTGGTAATTCGGTATGTCCGCTTAGTCGATAAATTAATAAATGATTAGGGTTCAAAGTACAATGGTAATCTACAATTAATTGTTATTTATTTTATCACCTTGGGTTCAACGATATCAAATTTATGATTAGCTCTTGGTCTTTACAATTATTGAAAACATTTTGAAAACCACCAATATTTTGAGGAGCTGTAACTCGCAAACGAATCATTGAAAAATAAAAATGTTAACGTATAAATTCACAGTAAAAATGGTATTATTAATTCATGATATTTTTATTATATGTTACCATTTGAAAACCAAAAGTTGATAGTGGTTTCACCTATAAATATAAGGGTGAAAAAAATTAAAATATTATACGGGTTTAGAAAAACATAAACCTAGAAGTTTAAAAAAAAAAAAAAAATCAAAAAAAGTTAATACTTTTCGAGATAATTAGTGTACCCACTTAAAAGAATCAACCTGTATATTATGTAATATCAATTTATTATTTTTAGATTCTGAACGGAGTGAAGAATGTATTGATTTTACAATGATGTGTGTTTTTTAGATTCTGAACGGAGTGAAGAATGTATTGATTTTACAATGATGTGTGTTTTTTTTTTTTTTTTTTTTTTGTGTCTGTCGACACGTTTTGGGGCAGTAAAAATGCTTCGATTGCCTTATGTAGCAACTTTTCTGAAAGGAAAGTGAATCTATTTGGTACTTTGGGGGGTCAAAAGTTAAAAATTTCCAATATTTATTAAATGCGACGGGAAAAACCATAAAAAAATTTGGGAAAAACGGTAGTTTTTACGCAAAACCAGTTTTTGACATAATCAAATTTTTTATTTTGCTATAACTCAAAAAATAATCGATTTAAATACTTGAAATTTTCACCAAATGTTTAGATTAGCGTTCTCTATACACCATTAAATTTTCAAAGTATTTTAAATTTTATTGAGCTATTTATAGACAATTGAAATTTTCAAATTTTTTAAGTATTTTTTTTTTAAATAACGATAAAATTTTTTTGGCTGCCTAGAAAATCTTGAAAATTTAATACAAGGTTTCTTATAAGTTGTTCCTTAACTGATAAAAAAAAATCTAAAATCGTAAGTCACAATTTTTTTTTATAAGTGCTCAAAGTTCTAATTTATACGAAATATGTAAAAATCACGATAATTTGCAAGTTATTTTGTAGATAAAAATTCATAAAATTTTTTCTGATCATACTAAAGGTTCAAAATTTTAACACGAGGTTATCTATAAGCTACTCTTCAAAAATCTTTAAAAAAATTTCTACCGGAATTAGAGGAAAAAATTTTATGAATGTTTGAAATTTAAATATTTACGAAATTGCATAAAATAACGATTTATTCTCAAATGATTTTAAATATTTTTTATAATTCAAAAAGTATAAGTCGCAGATTTTTGAAATTTCTACCAGTTGTTAAGATTGGTATTTCCTTTATGTCATATTTTTTTCAAAATATTATATTGATTTTTAAGCCACTTATAGGCATTTAAAATATTCGATTTTTTTACATTTTATTTTTATAATCGGTGATAAAAAAAATTTGGCTACTATAAAATACTTGAAAATTTAATCGAAGATTCCACAGAAGTAGTTCTTAATGTCATTCAAAAATTATTAAAATCCATAGGCACAATTTTTTTTATAAGCGTTTGAACATCGAATATTGACATAAAATTACATGTAAAATATAATATAATGTAGAATGTTCTAGACTGACAAACTATATCGCTGTATGCAACTGCCAACCCATCCTAATTGAAAAATATATTTTTCGTTTCAAAATAAAATATACTTTTTACAATGTTTATAAATAACAATGTATTATATCCTAGACAAACATATGAACTCCGTTCAGAATCGTTATTCGTATACAATGATATCTATCATTGCATTCAAATTTAACAAATCCATTATAATAATGACCTATCCTATAAGCGAGGTGCACTCCACCCCTAACTGTACAGCAGAGCGAGGCCCATCCGGTTCTTTTTTTTATTAAAACTTGGTATACAACAATTTTTAAAACAATATAATTATATCTAAGATCTTTTCTGAATCTGGTACATATTAAGTTTTAATGCTAACACAGTTTTAGTATATGAGTTCATACTTTATGTATAGAAAATAAAATATTGAGCAGTTTTGTCCAAAATTAAATTTGATAAAATGTTAAATAAAAAAAGTTGTATTTTATCTGATCAGTACTCACGACATAAGTGACGTCTTTGATAATAATGACCACAATGGTTACATGTAAATAAATCAGTCCGAGGTATTAGCATTTTATAGAAATCAGTGATACATCCAAATTTGCGTTTTAACCTTTTCTCGATTGTACGTCTATGTTTGGGTACAGCCCAGAGAATAGAATCATTAAACAGCCGTTGCACATCAATTAGACCTTGCGAAGACGGTTTAAGAGCTTTGACGGGGCTCGCAAAAGAAAGCGCTGAAAACCAAAAAAACATTTGCAGTAAGCGATTGGCGAATATAAATTTAAAATAAAACGTAGTACTACTAACCGGGCGGAGGCGTCTGTCCGAATATTACGTTGCAAAAGGCATCGAAATTGACGGTCAGCTGGTGTTTGATCCTTCTAAACGCTAAAAATTTCATTTTTCTTTTTCCTAAACGTTTAACCAAGCAAACGTCGTTTTTCACAAAGTGCACGACAGTCGTGGTCGGTTTTCCGGCGGCCTACACGTTCTTCCCGTCGCTCTCCGTGTTATCTGTCACCATTATCATCGCACGGCGGCAACAGCTGCAGTTACGCAGCTATCGGAGCCCGTCAATTTGACCAAAATCGAAATTAGAAATTCTCTCCGATAACGACGGCACAGTGCTCGCGTCCAGATGACGTCACCACAGTATTGAAATCTTTGATTCTGGGAAAGGTGTGGATAGTGGATATTCCCCGATTATTGTTATTGTTTTCGTTTTTTTTTTCTTCATCCGAATATTTTGTATAAGTAATAAATATCGTTAAACGCTCATTGCTCATCGTCCGTTTGCGAATCGCCGCTGACATGTCGCGTGTACCGTTTTAGCGTAAATTACCGCATATCTACGACGGCGGAACAGGCAGTTATCGGTTCATCATTCGCAGCACTACATCATACCGCAAAACAACAATGCACTGTGGCGAACGTCATCGTGACTTCTTGTGTTAGCGTATTGTATACGAGTGCAGGAGGCCTCAAGCGCAGAAATTCGCAACGCGGCCGGAGTTTTACTCATAAGTACGCTTGATATTTCACCGGTGTTGGTTTCGTCACTTTATATGTTAAATATGGCACACAACTTAGCACCGAGCGTTAACTGTTCGCTAGACGACATCGATCTCAATGCTTTAAAGGTAAGTCTTAGTCCGTCTTATTGACCGAATTCTCAGTGTCATGCTTCCATTTTACCATCTTACTGTCATTCGCAATTTGTTTATTTTTTTTTTATTATTTTAAATAGGACCCAGCAGGTATATTTGAACTCATTGAAGTCGTGGGAAATGGAACATACGGACAAGTCTATAAGGTGAGTTTTATAACTGCTGTGTCTATCTAACTTTTGGCTCTAACTCTATATTATCAATACTGATATGTTAATAAGTTTATTGTTGATTGTTTAAAATTGTTTTCAAAATATTATGTAAATATTATTTACAAACTGTAGTCGTATGATTTTTACATACTTAATATTCGATTTATAGTAGGCGAATAATTATGCAAAATAAATTATTTCTTGGTAAGTTGTAGATTGTTATTATTGTATTTTTATGAATGCCATTTGTTAGTATTGCAAATAAAAATGTTTATTATAATTGAATGATAATGCAAGAAAATAAGTTTCAGATAATTTAATTTTAAACGTATTACAAGAATAGATATATACTTGTATCGTTAAATTTCTAAAATCCTCTCAGTATTTCATTCTTATTGTTTATTTATTAGTTTTATGTCATAGCCTTGAAGAAATGCTTAGTAATTATTAGATTAGGGCGTGCCATTTTGAATTTAATTGGTTGATGACCCTTCGAAGTCTAGTTGCATGGAGTAATTCCACCTACTGTTATACATATTTTATTGTTATTAGTTGGCTATGTTATCATTATTTGCTTACAATAAACATTAATTAGATTATTATGACTATTGTTTATGGTGTATGTATTGTTATTCAATATTTTGATGCATTTTAAATCATTTGTGCTACTAAATTATATGTTAATCAGAGTTTTTAAATTCCCATTATTATTTGTTTGATTTAGAACTATTAAACATTAAGTGTATGGTATTCAGTTTTATTAATTTAAAGATTTTTTTGAGTTAAAAATCTTAAGGTGTCTAAGAAGGTTACAATCGGTTTTTTTATTATCATATCAATTACATATTGTGTAGTCTATATTATTTAATGAAGTGAATCATCATGTGTAGGTAGTTATGAATCAGTGACTTTAATTCTCCATGCTTATTGTTGTACAGTCAGACAAATAAAAATATTACCTTATAAAATATCTAAATCTTCAAAATAATTAACTTGATGTTTTATTTAATCAGCATTTATATATAAGTTGAAATATAGCCTATTTATTAATATATATATATCGTCGGTGCACAAGAATAGTGACAACTCCAAAAAGTAGATTTTCCAGTATAGTGAATTAAAGATTTCCTGTTTCTTGTATAGCATATGACGACACTACAGCTATCTATTGATTTCTTGAAACATCAAAACTGTCGTTCTTGCATATAAAAATATGGTTGTTTCGAAAATGCCAATTTTTGAATTGTGTCACTATTCTTGTGCACCGACGATATATATATAATTCACTTTATTTCTTTGAATCTTTATTAAAATAATACATTATAATATGCAAGTTTTTGATTTACATAAATAAGTCTTAAGCTTGAAATTCAGTTAGTGATTCATAACTATGATACTGTTTATTGAAAGTACATTTTAGTCTTTGAAAGTTGTTATGTACATTTTATAAATACTACTTACATATTACTTATAAATATTATTTATAATATATATATATATGTCTAGAATACAAGGTATATTCAGATCAATGTATGTAGATTTATGAATTTAAGTGTACATGTTACAATTTGTTATCAATTTTCTTAGAAATTAATCGGGTGACTTGAAGTATATATTTCAATCAATCAATTTTGTTTGTTTCCTATGTAAATATATGTGTAAAATATTTTAATTGATATGAAATTAAGTTATAGTATTTATAAATTTATTTATTAATTCTTTGATATTTGATTTAAATCAATATTACAATTTATTAAAATTGAATTATTTATTATTTCAACTTATTTATTAAATATTTGAATAATATTACAGTATATTGTACAATGTTAAAGTAAATTAAAAGTATATTTGTTGGTAGGTTCCGAAAACCCTAATAAATATGTAAAAGTTATAGAATGTTAATCCATAATTTATATTTAAAAGTAATTTATACTAGTATTTAATGAGTATATATTATATTCATTAATTAAATATAATAGAAAATTTTTTAAGATGTTTATTAAATAAATATTAAGTAAATGCTATACTTATTATTTCAGTACATTAAAATTTGTTTTAGTTTCACAGTTTAGATTTAATTATTATTCAATAACAAAAGTATAAAAATTTAATTTCTAATTTTATAGGGACGACACACAAAAACTGGACAGTTGGCAGCCATTAAAGTTATGGATGTTACAGAAGTATGTATAATCATTATAATATTTAAATGAAAAAATCTATTTATATATAATTAACTGTAAAATGTTTATATTATTTTAATTTGTTTGTAGGAAGAGGAAGAAGAGATAAAATTAGAAATTAATGTTTTGAAAAAAGTAATTCATACTTAAATAATTATGGTATTAATGTAAATGTGATATAATAAATTTATTTTAATTTGTATTTTATAGTATTCCAACCATCGTAATATTGCCACATATTATGGTGCATTTATTAAAAAAAGTCCTCCGGGTAAAGACGATCAGCTATGGCTAGTAATGGAATATTGTGGAGCAGGTTCTGTTACTGACTTGGTAAAATCCACCAAAGGACAGTCGCTTAAAGAAGAATGGATTGCTTATATTTGTCGAGAAATATTGCGTGGTCTGAGTTATTTGCATTCAAACAAAGTTATTCATCGTGATATCAAGGGTCAGAATGTCTTGTTGACTGATAATGCTGAAGTAAAATTGGTTGATTTTGGTGTAAGTGCTCAATTAGATCGTACAATTGGACGACGTAATACTTTTATTGGTACTCCTTACTGGATGGCTCCAGAAGTGATTGCATGCGAAGAAAATCCAGATGCTACATACGATAACAGAAGTGATTTATGGAGCTTAGGTACTTGCATGAAGATTTATATTCATATAAATATATAACAAATCATGCTAATATATTTATATTAAAATATTTTTAAATTTTTTAGGTATTACTGCTTTAGAAATGGCTGAATCCCAACCACCTTTGTGTGATCTTCATCCAATGAGAGCTTTATTCTTGATTCCTCGAAATTCACCACCTAGGTTAAAGTCAAAAAAGTGGGCTAAAAAATTTCACAGTACGTTTTTTTTTTAAGTTTTTAGAGAAATTACCTATAATATAGATAAAGTTAATTAAAGTGTAATTTTTTATTATTATTATAACATCAAAATAATATTGTGGTGTTGTTTTTAGGTTTTATTGAAACGGTTTTAGTTAAAGATTATCATCAAAGGCCATATACAGATCAACTTCTAAAACATCCATATATTAGGGATCAACCAACTGAAAGACAAGTCCGTATTCAACTTAAAGACCATATTGATAGATGTAAAAAACGAAAACAAGAAAAATGTAATTATTATTACAATATTATATTTTATAGCATTATAAATTTTTTTTTTTATACATAGCTGAAAGAGACGATTATCGATATAGTGGATCAGAAAATGAAGAAGATGATGATCATAATATTGCTGGTGAACAACATTCATCCATTATTCAAGCTCCTGGAGATAATACATTAAGGCGTAATTTCCAACAAATTCAGGAAGGGCGAACATTAACTCCTCATGGTAAAGATAAACATGGTAAAGAAAGAGAAGAAATACCTGAACCAGGTCCTGCTACTCGTCCACCTTTGTTACCTCAAAGATTAATTGGTTGGTATATTAACATTGAATAGTTAAAGATTATTTATTAATTTTACATATCTATTTAATTAGTTGTTCCAGATCCTCATCCTCTTTCTAGACCTCTTCCTCCTCCACCTCGTGATGACAGACACTTCCATCCTCAACAGCAGCAACCACAGAGGAATTCTAATGCATTTCAACCAATGGTAAGTTAATTTTGTTAAGAGTTTTTTTTTTTTTTTAACTTGAGAGCAACCGTTTTAGGATATAAATGAATTGGGTGTTTCTTTGGTCAGACAGACAGATGTTTTTTTGTCACAGGTACATCAAAATGGTGGTACTAAAATGATATCACAAGGTATAATTGAATCTGATTCTTCTGATGATGATGAGGATGATGATGAAGAGGAGGAAGATGATACAGCTCACAGACATGATGCCCGGCGTGCCCCACCTAGAAGAAAGCCAAACGATGGAACATTACTTGCTAGTGATCCACCTAAACCATTGTATGTTTAATATAATTTGTCTTATCGTTGATTTTTCAGCTATAGTATTTTAACTTTTATTTTATCATTTATTTATTTAAAACCTATCATTATTTTTATTGATTTTTCTCAGGTTTTAATTGAGTTAATGTTCACATAAGTTGCTTTGGCAAGAGTAACTGATTAAAATGAATACTTAAACAATATACATTTTTTAAATAGAAAATATAGTTACTGAAAAAAATACATAAATTACTTAAAATATAATTTATTTTTGTATTGTATACGTTTATACATAAATATTATTTTTATAGTTCTGTATTTAAAATTATTCTGAAGTATGTTTTGTTGATTTTTAACAGTTGTTTGAGAAATATATAATTTTAATTACGTTTTAACTATACATACAATTTCAGACTTTATTTCCTTAAAAATACATAACCTAGAATTACTAAACTATGCTGCTATTACAACTTGTGGGAACTAAAATATTATAATGGAAAAAATTTTTACAATTTATTTACAAATTTATTACATTGACAGATTGAGTGTTTATTATAATATACAATCCTAATTATTTCATTTTATTTTTCAGACCGGCTGATATAAATCCTAATGCAATTGTACAAATAGAAGGTACTGTATTTTTTAATATTTAATTAATTAACTTATATTTTTTCTAAATAATTGTTCTAATTAGTAATTAGTTATTTTTTTAATTATTTTACTAATAACTAACAAATTAGGTATTATATTGATAAAATACATCATCTATGATTTTTATAAATGTAATAATAATAATAAGAAGAATTCATAAATATGCTTATTATTGTCTAGAATTTTGTTTTTATTTTTACAAAGTTATTAAGAATGTTTTGAGTAAATAATTTATTATATGATTTAATTTATATCTGAAGGATCGTCATCAAGTTCTAGTACTGTGATGGGACCTGGTGGCGCACCTAATCGTCCTCTTCCACCTACTCCAGATGAAGAAGAAAATGGTGACAGAACATTGGTGTTAAAAAGAGTAAGTGTTGTATTTGCTTTATAGGCTCATGCACACCACATCACACTTTTCACAAATTTGGTGAATGTTAATAGTGTGCAGTTTTAGTAAAAACAATTTTTTATATAAAAAATTATAAGCTTAAAATGGGACATTTCTGTTATAATTCTAGCATGAAAGAAAATGTGTTATTGATATGGAATTGCGTTGAAGGTTTTTTGGACAGAATTTTAAAGTAATAGTGATATTTTATAAAATTCACTATTAACATTTCATTTTTATCATATGTTCTTATAATAGTAACTCAATACACGAGTATTAATCATTAGTTTTTATTTTTTTAAATGTCCCATTACAGTGCATTATTATTTATTTTTTATACACTTATAAAAACAAAAATATTTGTAGGATACATTTAAGTATAAAATTAGCTCAAATGCTTATTTATTTACTAATAATGATTTGGCTTTTAAAGTATATTCTTTTATATTATACTTAGTGTGTATTTTTAAAAAGTAGAAAAATTAGCTAGTATTTTTTTTGGTGGTAGAATTTGGTCCACATAACTACAAGGTGGGGCAAATCAAACAGTGCAGTTTTGTAAAGTTAGTATTTACTGTGTGGTGGGGTTAGTGCGATTATGATGGTCTCATTTGGTCGGACGAGCCATGTCAGTATCATTCTTTACCATGGTTTGGTCTGGTGAACAACAGGATTTACGTCTTGTACATTTTTTGAAAATGGTCTATTTTTCATCTCAACTTAGCGAGCTTTCCGGCTGCAGTTTAACCTTGCGCCTCATGATATCGTCCCTCGCCATAATGTAATCGCGAATTGGGTGCGTACATTTGAAGATACTGGTTCTACACTTAAACCTAGGAATTTAGGTAAACAAAACAGCAAGAACACTCGATAATTCAACGAGAGTGAGAGAAGCTATTGTATAATCGCCTACGCATTCTGCCGGATGCAATCAATTGCATTGGGCATTTCTAACCGCTCAGTAAGGAGGATTTTGCATCAAAACTTATTCTTCCACTTCTACAAATTTATGATTGTCCAAGAGTTGAGTCAACTCAACTATGAAAATTGCATGAATTGCTCACAAGAAATGTTGAACCGGTTCAATGTGAGGTCAATATTTTTCAGTAGTGACGAGGCTAACTTTCATCTCAGTGGAGCAGTGAATAAATAAAATGTTCGCTATTGGGCAGAAAATAATCCATGGCAAATTCATGTGAGACCTCTTCACTCTCCAAAAGTGACCGTGTGGTGTGTGATTTCAATATTCGGGGTGATTGGAACTTATTTTTTTAATTCAAACCGTAACTTTTAACACTCAACATTACGTTTCCATGTTGGACAACTTTATTGAACCTCAATTGAAAGAGCTAATGGAAGAAACAAATATGGGGGACACCGGTTCTAACAATACAGGGCTACGGCACATACTGCTTGAGTTTCAATGTCGAAGCTGCGACAGATGTTCCCTATGCACCTCATCTCTGAGGGGTGATGTGAGGTGGCCCGAACACTTACCGGATTTAAGCATTTGTGATTTTTTTCTTGTGGGGCTACCTGAAGGAAAAGGTTTTAAACATCGGCTCTATCTTAAAAGAACTCAAAGAGCGAATTAAGAAGGAAATTAGCGCTATACCAGTTGAAATGTGTCAAAATGCGGCAGAAAACTTCAGAAATTGCCTTCATCAATGTATTGCTGCTGTGGCCATCATCTTTCTGATGTAATTTTTAAAACATGATACATAAAATGGCATGATGTACTGAAGAAAATTAAATAAATATAATTTCTGTTAGTTGCCTATTTTTTTTTAATAGTCTTTCAAAACTGCATTGTCTGTTTTGCCCCACCTGTATATTTTCTGACCATAAATTACTTATTATTCTTTTTAATATACAATACTCCAAAGATTTATTAAATTTATTAAATTTATTAAATCTTAAAGATTTATATAAATAAAACAGGTATAACTATTATGTAATAATGCTTTTCTAAATTTACTCATATTACCTTTATAAATTTATAATAGTCTTAAGTTGGTTCCACATTTAATATAATTTATAATTCTTATCAGAATATATAACTATTTTAAACTATTGCTGTTTCATAAATCTTCTTAGATAAGGTGGTATTTAATACTAAAATGTACGTAAAAATATATATATATATACGAGTATTATATTCCAGAATCTTTGAGAAACTATCATATTTTTTGACTAAAATGCATAAAATATTCTGAGTACCAGTATATCTACCCATATCAATTATTAATTAATGTGGATCCAGCTTAACGGTGTATGGTATTTATTTTTTTTTATCAACATTTCATCGCATAGTAAGTTATTTCATTTTGGAAAGTAAATTATATATAACATAGTTTGTTGTTAAATTTTAAAAATACCTATAATTGTAGATAATATAATTATTTTTATTGAGATTTTATTAAATTTTCATTTTTTATACTTACCAACCACATACCAAACAAATGGCTTTAATTTGTGTAAATAATAACTTATAGTAATCTACAGTTTTTATTCCTGATCATTATATTTATATATTTAAAATTGTACTTAATTCTAATAACATTATCAAATTTTTAATTTGGTCTTTGATTGAAATTTGATTAAGTTTTGATGAAATTTATAATCTGAAAACTTAAACATTATTATTTTCAAAGGTTTTCATTTAGTATTAGATTGAAGAAAAATTAGTAACACTTTTTGTTACATCTTGTACTTTTAAATTATTATAATTATTCATTTTGAAGTTTTTAATTTTTTTGTAATCTCAAAAGTAATTATAGATTTTAATTTATATTATATAGTTTTGGATGACATAGCATAATATTATTAATTTTGTACTTTTATCATTAAAATTTTTTGTTTGGAATTTTTTTTGAATTTGCTTAGTTGTATTATTTTTTTATTTGCATGTTATTAGTTATGAGACAAAGCAACACCATCTTATTACAAAACAATCATAATTTACATGAAAAGTTATTTAGTTATACTTCTATGGATAGATTATCAAATAATAGAACTTAATTCAAAAGAAGTTCCAAAATAATAATTTATTCAACAATTAGTTTAAAAATTAAGATTTTTGATTCAACTTAAAATGGGTTTTAACAAAAGGAATTTTAAGAAAGGTCGCAAAAATATTCTGTATTCAAATTTTTACTAATAGATAGGTTTTATTGATGTTCTGTTTATCAAGACTTGCACTGGACCGTTAGGTTTCTATTTAATTATTTTTGTTTTAATATTTTAAAAAATTCCTACACCAGTTGCTGCAACAAAAACCAAGCGATGGAAAAGTAGATATTGATGAGCAAAAATTGCTGAAGGATTGGGATTTTGCTCGATTCTTTCAAAAATCTAATAATATTGCTGCAAAAGATTCTCAGCATAAAACCAAAGAACAGATATCATCTGTACCTAGACGTTTGCCACTGCATAAACATAATGGTTCAGAATCATCTGGTCCATCTAAATTTATACCAAATGTGTTCAGACGAGAGAATACAGACTTTTTTATACCATCGGCTCGTCATTCTGCTGTGTTTCTTGAAGGAAGACGATCTGATATTCAGCAGAGAAGAGGTTCAGATGCTAGCAAAAAAACTTTAGAACGAATTGATTCATTAAAAAAACCTTGGAAGCCGACTAGACCAAGAAGAGAAAGAACTGATGGTGATATTGTTTTACAATCCAGCCGACAAAGATTAACCAGACCATTATTAGAAAACAGACGTGTAGAGGGTGATCCCAGATTTCCTCGTGGATGTGCTGATAGTAGCAAGAAGATTAATGGTCAAGATAATGGACTTACCAATGAAACTAATCAGGTTAGAGATAGAAAAGTAAAGGTTACTATATCATGCCATGTGTTTTACTTTAATACGCGTTCTCGCTAATAATACACATATCAGGTGTCTCATTTACTACTAAGAATTATAGGTACTTAGTGTATGGACACCTTATATATCAAGGGTAATTAGGTTTTTTGTCATTTATTAATTTCATTGATATCACTGTTGATCATCAAGTCCAAAGAATCTAATTCCACGTGAGACAGTTTTAATCTTGTGCATTTTGGTGATATGACTGTTGAGCGGTCAGTGGTATTTGTGAAAGTTGCATGACTTTAAACCAATTTATCCTGGTACAAAGATTATTCTAAAATAAAAATAAATTACTAACTGTTGTTTAGCAATGTGATTTGATATAGTTAAATAGATAATACTAAAAAAAAAAAAAAAAAAAAATAAATTACAAATAATAATGAATTATTTTATATTACATTTTAATGTTCGGTTTCAAATAAGAAAGCTATTAAAATAATTAAATAAATAAAAATTTGACTTTTTTCAACTACCTATGTATTAATTTGTTAAAATGAAAAAAAGGACAAATTATACACAGTAAGAACTATGTATTCACTATTCATTTATTTTTGATAGATTGGTTGACTCATTAGTGTACATTTATAGTTGGCTAACTTTTTTTATTATTATTATTATGGGTTTCTATTATAACTTGATCTTAATTTTGAAGCATTTTAATTTAATATTTTCATAAATTAATCAAATAATTATGATATTTAAATAGTTTCTTAAAATAAAAAAGTTTATTATCTAATATTCATATTTGTTAATCAGTCATTACCAGTTTTAATTATTTAAAATAAAAATGCCTTTACTTTAAAACCAAATTCTTAATAATTTAGTTTATATCATTGCACATTTCTAAATAATTCTTTGTAAAAGAAAAATATGCGTGTATCAACAAAATCAATATTAAGTTTGATATTTTGAAATCTACAAGAATGATCTAAATCTGGATTAGTTTTTTTTTTATGTCATAATCTCAATATATAATTTGAATCATACGAATAAAGATTGAATGGTGTATGCTATGTTTAATATAAATGCGTCCGTGCTGTGTGCATGTAAATAAAGTGTTGTGTTTGTATTGCATGTTATACGTTTTAGCAGTATGTAAATAGCTAGGTTGAATGATGATAATTGTAGAATACATACAAGCTTATAAGATGAGGAGAGAAATAGAAATGTAATAATAAGTTGTTTTGTACAGATAAATTACTTTATACTAATATTTATAAAGTAAATAATGTAAGTATTTAAAAATATATATGTATGTTTTTATATTAGCATGAATGTGGTATTTCCTTCGAATGACATCTCTCATTTATTGAGCATAATATCTATTAAACATTGTTCACATCTAATACACGCTGAATAACATAACTAATGCAACAATTTGAAACAAGTGTAATTTCCAATGTATATGAGTACATAAAAATTAACAAAACAATGTATGGAAACTTATAGAATCGTGATGAACGCCGTAGTGATTTCCATAGACATGACATATCAGGTGGATCAAGTTCAAGAACAAGTTCAGTTCTACCAGATCTACTTTCTCAGGTTTGGTTGATTAGCCAAACATTTTTTCGATGTTTGTTTATCTAATTTTTTTTTTTTTAGGCTTCATCTAGTCCTGGTACTCCAAATCAAAGACTTGATAAAAGTAATAGTGAAGAGGTATGATGTCAAAATTTTTAAAATTTAAATTTCATGTGTTAAAAATTTCACATTTTAATTATTAAAAATATAATAATTTTATTTTTTAACTATTAGATTTGATTTAAAATAATATCTAATTAAATTTGATTTTGTTTTATGTCCATTAACATCATTAACTCAAACATCAAACAACCATGTCCATAATTTGATTAAAGTAAGTTTAATTCAGTGTTTTTATTATCAACAACTACTACTTGATTGTTGTATGAATTGTACGTTATATTTAAAAAATGGTTGTTGATATTAAAAGACTAATAGTTAATTATTACTTCATTAATTATAATATTAAAGTTAACATACTTTCTCTTTGGTTTCAGTATCAAAATGCAATATCAAAAACTTATTCTTTACTACAGAAACAACGTTCATTCCTGACATTTGGTTTTGGAGCTGGTGGTACTGGTACCAGTACAAGTTCTCAAGGACCAGGTCGTCGTGAATCACATGTTAATGTTAATGTTACACCAACTGTTCATGATTTAGCATCAGAGACACCAGAAATACGCAAATACAAAAAACGTTTTAATTCTGAAATTCTTTGTGCAGCATTATGGGGTACATATTTTTTTTAAAAACAATTTAGGTGTAAAATAAAAATAAAAATTGTTTTTAGGAGTTAACCTGTTGATTGGTACAGAAACTGGACTTATGTTATTAGACAGAAGTGGCCAAGGTAAAGTGTATCAACTAATTTCTAGGAGACGATTCCAACAAATGGAAGTACTAGAAGGTCAAAATATTTTAGTAACTGTTTCTGGAAAGAAGAATCGTGTTAGAGTTTATTATTTATCTTGGTTGAAGTCTAAGATACTTAGGACGGATGGGGTAAGTTATAATGTATGTTTTAAACTGTCTACATTATTATAAATATATATGTTTGCAGCAAGTGGAACGAAGAAACGGTTGGATAAATGTTGGTGATTTACAAGGTGCTGTACATTTTTGCATTGTCAAATATGAACGTATTAAATTTTTGGTTATAGCCCTTAAAGATAGCATTGAGATATATGCATGGGCTCCTAAACCCTATCATAAATTCATGGCTTTCAAGGTATATATTGATGCATTTTAATTTATTTATTTAAATAACATTTTGACTTTTTAGTCTTTCGGAGATCTTGTTCATAGACCCCTACTAGTAGATTTAACAATTGAAGAAGGAGCCCGACTTAAGGTGATCTATGGTTCAGCTGATGGATTTCATGCAGTAGATCTAGATTCTGCATCTGTGTATGATATATACCTACCGAAACACGTAAGTATATACAATTTTTTCTATAGAAACTAGATACATAATGTGTTTTATTATGTATGTATTGATTTTTAAAATAGACTCAAGGAGCAATTGCACCACATTGTATTGTTGTGCTACCAAACTCTAATGGGCTTCAATTGCTGTTGTGTTATGATAATGAGGGTGTATATGTAAATACTTATGGAAAGGTATCTATTTCTTTGTTTTGTATATTTTAATTATTTTTTTAATTATTTGACTTTTTAGATGTCTAAAAATATACTATTGCAATGGGGCGAGATGCCTACATCAGTTGCATATATTGGTACTGGTCAGATTATGGGTTGGGGCAATAAAGCAATTGAAATACGAAGTGTAGAGACTGGTCATTTGGATGGTGTATTCATGCATAAAAAAGCACAGAGGTTGAAGTTCCTTTGTGAGCGAAATGATAAGGTTAGTTATTTGTTTTAAATTTTTTTTGGTCTACATAATTAAATTTTATGTAGTCCCAATGATTCTAAGAACAAATTTAATTTATTAAAATATGTTTTAAATATTGGTTTTCTGTAATTTTAATTTTTTTCATTTATGGTTGTGAATATTTAAGGTGTTAAAAATTGGCTATTTTTTCATAATGTATAGTGTATTAATAAAGTGTATTGTCTAATCATAACTTTTTGTATACACACACTACACACATACAAATATATGTAAAAAAAGTTATGATTAGTTGTATACAATGCCCTATCAGGCATAATTATTAACATGTTACAGTTTAACACGTTCACCACCCAAGAATTTTTTGTACATCTTTGGACAAACCTAAACCCAATATGACTCATTTCTAATATTTCTCATTTTCAAATTTTTTTTCACCATTCCTTCTGGTTTTTTATGGTATGTCACATATTTGTGACATGGGTTTATATGACCGATTATTATTACAAAAAACCCAATGTCCTAACCTCAATTCAGAGTCTTCCTAAGTTATTCATCAGAAAACTGGTTGATTTTATTAACTGTATCCTATATATGTACATTATTCATTGTGTCATTTGGAAGATCCTATTGTTATCCATATACAAATAATGTAAGTTATTTATTTATTGGAAATGATTTAATTTTTATGTTTTAGGTATTTTTTTCATCTGCTAAAGGTGGATCATGTTGTCAGATATACTTTATGACGCTCAATAAACCTGGTATGGCCAATTGGTAATTGAGTTTTTATCAGAGTAACAAAATTGTAACTACATGATAAAACAATGATTAATATTAATTGCCAATTAATTCAAACGGACCAAACTATCTGGAAACCACCTGTGGTGTGATGGCTTACAATTTATTACCAAGTTATATTATATTTTTAATTATATGTTTATACATATAATAATATTATTGCTTCAAACAAAAAGACTTGATTACCAAGTGTGGTATAATATATATATATATAGAAAAATATTAATCCTCGACACTAATGTATTTTTAATAACTTTTCAAGTAGTTTTTTACCTTTTATTAATGTGCCTGTGCACTATAAGATTTCTTTTTTTATCAAAACACCAGAGGCCATTTTGATGTTTCCTAAAATGCCCAGTGTACTCAAATGGGTTTTGAGCTGTGAAACAGAAATTTATGAACAAATATATAGTAATATAATATGTCATTTAGATAAAACATTAGTGTGTATATTCTTTGTTTTTTTTTTTTTTTGAAGCTCACAAATATTTTATGTTAACCGATAAATTATAATTATTTAATAAAAAAAAAAAAATTTTATACTTTATATTATTTATATTATTTGTTATTAGTTTAAATTGCAAATAAACAAAATTTAGTCCATAATTTTTGTATTTATGAAATAAATTATTGTTCTTAAGTCAAAACTATGACATTCATTGAACAAAAACACTTGTGTATGTTTATATATTTATTATTATTATTATTATTATTTTTTTTTTTTTTTATGTAATGGTATGTTTTTAGAATTTAGTATTATATATTATGAAAACAAGACCGTTTGCTAATTAAACTAGACAAAATTATGGTGCTTCATTCCAGTTAGCAAAGAAAAAACAAAAATATGCATTTTTGTACTGTATTATATAATTTTTCTTCATCTATTAATATGTCAAAATTTTTGTATTAAAATATGTGTTAAGATACATCATATCTTAATGATTTTGTTTAAAATAAATGTACAACTTCCCTATTTTCATAATATTTTTTTTCAGCATCATAAAAACTGAATATTTTTTATCTATTTTGAGGTGATGCTTATTATTTCTATTTATATTGTATGGTCTTGTTTACAGAAATGTATATCAAATGCTGACTGACTGAATTTTTGTTATACACAGGCATTTTTGTTTCTGTGTATATTATCTTGATAAATTAGATATTTTATTAAGATATTCATTTATTTGCTATTTGTATGTACATATTTGTATACTATCTCCTAGAATTAAACTAAATTGTAATTTAAAGTTTAAACTTAAAACAAAAAAAAAAAAACAACTGAGTATGATGGGAAATGCGAGAAAATTTTTTTTTACAAACTTAAAGAAACAATTTTAAATTAAAATATATAATAATTTTATTTTAGTGTATTGATTATTTGATAAAAAATTAGGAAATTAATGTATGATATTTGATTTAAATACAGTGAAACCTCTATATAGTGGACAGCCACGGGGAATTAAAAATTGTCCACTATAGAGAGTTGTCCACTATTGAGAAAACCTATTACGCATACATTTTGCCGGTGAATTTAGAAGTGTCCACTATTGGGAAGGGTCACTATTGAGAGGTGTCCATTAATAGAGGTTTCACTGTAATTTAAAATAAGTTACATAAAGTATAGAGGACGTAAAAAGGTACTAGTTTAAATATCACATAAAATTTGAAATAATGTGAAGTTAAGAAATCTTAAATGAAATTGATAAAATTATACTTCTAATTGTTGTTCAAAATTTAAACTTTTAGGTATATAAAAAAAAAAAAATTTTGATTTTTTTTTTATTCAGTGACATTTATAGTGTTGGTATCAGTAGCTGTAGTTTACCTTAAAGGACCTCATATATGTATATTTTTTGTCAAAAACTACTGTTTTACTTAGTAAAAATGAATTTGGATACTATAAAAACGAAATAAATAAGTACAACTATACGGGTAAGCTAATAAATTAACGATAATGAAATACTCGATGTAACTATTGTACTGACAGCACTATTTAACAGACTCGTTATAGGTTTAACATTTGGTATTAGATTATTAACAGTAATACAAAAGTTAGAACGCAACTAGGGGAGGCTTAGGAGTGTTTAGCACTCCCAAATGTTTTATTATCAGTTTTTTACAATATTGGTAAAAATAAAACTTCTGATCTAATAATTTATTGATTGGTAAAACATCAAAATATTGTTTTTTTTAAGTTGTTTTAAATTTTAAACTCCAATGGTAAATGGTAAATCTGTGCATTTATTAAATTGGGTTTATTACCTATTAAAATGTACAGTGTACAGTGGTGCAACTTGATAATAAGGGGCCCATGTGAAAATTTCTGGACCGGGGCCCTTACCTAATAGTAAAAATGAAAAACAGTCGTACGTTGTTACCTTTTAATTTATTTTTAGAAAATATCGTTTTCTTTTAATATAATTTATTGTAATTAATGTATTTAATATTATAGGAATAATATACAGTGGAACCTCGATTATCCGGGGTAATGATGGGGAGGGGGTCACACAGATAAATGAAAATCACGGTTAATCGAGACTTTTTATAATAATGAAATTTTTTATTTAATTTTAATTAGAAATACATAGGTACAATTTTATAATAATGAAATTTTAAAAATTGATTCAATTATAATTAGAAATATACATAATATACATACAATAATTTTATACAACAAGTTATTAGGGCTTAAAATATGAAGTTATCAGTTTTTGTTTTTTTTTTTTGGTTTGAAATAATTTTAGCGAAAGAAAAAAGCAAACTGAAGGTGATTCGATAAATATAATAATCGATGTACATATTGTTTATCTTCATATTATTATCGTCAAAAATGTCAATATTTGTCGATATCGTGTATTATGTAATACAAAATGTTCGATTATAATAAATAAAGCACGGTTAATCGCAAACACGGATGATCGAGACACGGATAATCGAGGTTCTACTGTAGTAGGAATATCGTATATGAGATTTTTAATCTAAGGGCCCCTATGAATTGCACACCCAACACTCCCGATAATTGCGTCACTGACAGTGTATGGTGTATCTATACATTATGTGAAATCGGTAGTTTTTATTTTAAA
Source organism: Sipha maydis (assembly GCA_034509805.1). Taxonomy (NCBI): domain Eukaryota; kingdom Metazoa; phylum Arthropoda; class Insecta; order Hemiptera; family Aphididae; genus Sipha; species Sipha maydis. The sequence goes on along the minus strand of JASXSY010000386.1, from coordinate 84,928 downwards.
ATATTTTTCCTAGATTTCCGAAATATATAATGTATATTTTTAAAATTGAATTTCATAAATTTAATGTTCAACTTTATGAAAAAATAAGAAAATTTAATTAAATTAATATAAATTAAAATTTTTAAATAAAATAATTAACTTTTTTTTTTTTTTTATTAATAAGAAGATATACAACTATACAATTAAGCACAACAAGTAATAATGATGAGGTTTACATAACATGAAAATGGTACGATGTAGGAGGGCTCCCAATGGAGCTACCTACTTGGGTATTTAATGGAGTAGGTCACTAACCCATTTTCGTTTGAGTCTTCGTGGGGGGTTATCAGGGATGTGTTGAGAAGCAAGATAACTAATGTTAGGGTTACTATGGGAGCTAAATTTTTTATGGAGTTTTTGGTAAGTAGTTTTAGTGACTTGGTTTACGTAATTTATTTTCAGGTCTGAGTGTAGGGTTTTGTTACTTACATACCAGGGGGGTTTTGTAATAGTGCGAAGGCAGATGGATTGGAATAATTGAATTTTTTGTATGTTACTTGGAACGGCATTATCCCAAATTTGTATACCATTATACCATAGAGGAAAGATCAACATTTTGTAAATAAGGATTTTGAATTTCAAGTTTAAATTTGATCGTAAGAGAGGACGTAGTAAATGTAATCTGGAGTTGAGTTTCTTTCTTTTTTCTAATATGTGGTCTTTCCAAGTAAATTGTTTGTCGAAAATGAGCCCCAAGTATTTAACTTGATTGGTTTGAGGTAATAATTGGTTGCAAAGTTTGACTGGAGGGCAGTTGTTTGGGTGAAGGGAGAAAGTAATGTGGCTAGATTTGTTTGTATTAATTTTTATTTTCCATAGGGTGAATGAATTTTCGAGTAAGTTGAAGTGGTGTTGGAGTTTGAAGCTTGTTATTGTGGGATGGGATCAGAATCGGAGGCTAAGATACAAGTGTCGTCGGTAAAACTATTGAGAATGGTGAAAGAGGATGTAGGTATATATGTAGTGTAGATTAGATATAAAAGAGGAGAAAGGTTAGGCAAACTAAGTGCAATGTCGATGTTTCGGCTGTTGGGGCAAAGGTGAAGGTCATGATAATGATTTTGTAGGGCCGTTTGCATTCCAAAGCAGAAGTTAAAGGGGTGTATTGTTTGAGTGTGAGTTTGTCATTTAACTAGTAAAGTTTCAATGAGTTTAGTGAGTAGTGCGATAAAGGGGCTTATTAGGGATTGAAATTTAACTAGGAAATTAGTTAATTTAGAAATTAATTAATTAAGAGTTGTAACGGAGTCGGTATTTAGATTACCACAAGGTTCAGCGATATTATGGTTTTTTTTAGGGCGGGAGTGGGTATTTGGTAGGTTAGGTTTTAAGGTAGACTGAGGGGTGCTCCATCGGGATTGACAAAGAGGGGGAAAATTATTATCTTGGATGGTGTTGGTTTTGATTGAAGTTAAGGTGGTGTCTTGAGTTTCGGTTGGTCTTTAGGTTTTGTTTGGAATTCGTCCTTTCTGGAGAAGTTTGAATTTGGGGCATCCTTTATACGATGCTGGGTGATCTCCATAACAAAGGGCACATATTGCTAGAGAATTTACGTCTCTTTGACATTGGTTAGAGAGGTGAGTATCACAGAATTTTACACATCTTGGCATGTGATGACAATAAGTTCTGGTATGCCCGTAATTTTGACATCTTAGACATTGAACAGGGTTTTTTTTTTTTGGATGAGGTGTTTCAATTTTAATTTTGGTATAGCAAATTGAATCGACTTTATAAATGTTATTGTTTAATGGAGAAGGTTCAAGGTCCATAAAAAATAATGGAAATGGGTTTTTAGTTTTGTATTGAAGACAGTTTGTAATTGATCGAATGATGACACCGAGACTATGAAGCTCTTATTTAATGTAGGCTGTTGGTGTGGTATGATGTAGGTGGCGAATTACTACTCGGAAAGATTTTTCTTCATTTGTTTGGAAGGTGTGAAAGGTCATATTATTATTTTCGAGAAATTTGATAGTTCGTCTATATGCGTTTATTGAGTACGTCATTAGTTTTAGACCAGATGAGTCAGTGGTCAGGGTCAGTGAGATGTTCAATTTTTTTGCAGAATTCAAAGTAATTGATATCATCTTTTATGTATATAGATGGTATTTTGGATTGAACGTTTGAGTTATCTTGAGATTGCATTTCTACTTCATTGTCATTTTTATTTGATTTTTCGTTGTCGGCTAAGACTGAGAAACGGTTATGACATGATAAGGAGTTGGTTTTTTGTATTTTTGGTCTGGGAGAAATTGGTGATTTAATCGGTACGATTTGCCAATTATTTGACGTTATTATTTGTCCAATTTATGTTGTCGTTACTTTTAATAATTTTAATTGGGTTGACTGGCGCGTTTGTGATATTTTTGGTAGTTTGGTTTTGACTGTGAGATAATGAAGGTTTGTTTGGTGGATTCATTGTTATGACCGGTTTGATTTGGTAATTAATTAAATTGGAGGGAAGATTAAGTAAATTATAATATTCATATTACTTGGATAACGACGATGTTGATTTGCTTAATTACAAAGATAAGGCAGGTCGTTGTGGCACTGTACGTCTACTCACGAGGGGTGCACACGTAAAAGTGTTAATTAACTTGCACAATAATATTAATCTCCTTTTAATTAAAACTATACTAATTGAAAAAAAAAAATGAAGTTTACATGATATTTCGTCCTGGTACATAAGATTGGGTTATGGGCGGTCTTGACATCGACTACTTCACGCACAGCGTTTCGCCGCGGACTCATTCGCCGCGACCGTTTTGCCGCTGGACTACTCGCTGTCGGGCTATTCGATGCGAAGAGAACCTCCCCACAAAATATTATTACTAATAATGTACTTAAGTTATTAAAGATTAATAAACAAAAATACTAAGGTTATGATATTTTTCAAACCTCACCATCCGACTTTTTACATGCGTTCATCCCTGATTGACACTCTTTAAGTTTTGAAACATTAATTTTGATATATTCCTCAATATAAATAAAGTACATTTTAACACCCCTAAAATAGAATTTGTAGCTTTAATTTCTGTTTGTTCATAAGCAACCATGCGCTTGCATACTCCTCTGGAGCAGAAGATTTTTTCAGAGCGCATAATATGGACAAAGTTTCGAAAACCAATACTTTTGGGAAGGAAAAACTAAAAAAATTTTTTGTACATACGATCTACGTTTACGGCTTGATATAATGTGACAAGAATTATAAAATTATTAAATGCTTTTCGTTTTTATTAAACACGTCATTATGAAGTTTTCAACATAAAAAAAAAATGTTGAGAAACCTATAATTTTCTAGGTAATAAAAATTAATATCCTTAATGGAATTCTAAATTATCAATGTTAAATCATTGATTATAACATAATTAATTAGTATTAATTAAATTTATAAATACATGTAAGACTCCTGGTAATACCATCATACAACTTAGGTTAGTCGTAGGTAAGTACCTATGATTTATTTGGTGTCGAGTAGATCCATTGACCGTCGTATTATATACATGATTATGAGATACTTATATCACTATGTATCACTGTATAATGATTTTTAACTGTTTCAACAATTAAATAAATAAACAACTAAAAACACACAGAAGTTAAAGTAAAAGTTAATGTCGAAAGTGAAAATAATCGCATCGAACTACTATAATACAACTGGCACACCAGTGGCGTATTTATATGCAGGCACTATAGGCACGTGCCTACAGTGGTAAATTTTGAGGGGTGGCAAATTTTTGAAGGTTATACGTTTTACGGTATTATATTATTATTATATTTATATTCATATTTAGATTTTCTGGTAGTGTAAAATATATTACATATTATTCCTATATGAAAAAAATAATAGACAATATTTGTAATAAACCCAAAAATACTACTAAGATTATCATGATATGCATATTAATATAATATTATGCATATTCGCTTAATCTTTTATCAAGTTCAGTAACTAAACAATCAACAATAACGTAAAAAGTATCAACCTCCAACTTTCTTATTTCACAAAAGTTTGAATTTCCTTCTATTGTACCATCCAAGAATTTTTTTTTTTCTAACAATTTTTTCTCCATAGGGCAAAATATTTGTTGATAATTCCTTTTCTTTGTTTTCAAAATATATAAACTTCTCTTTTAATGAACTAACATAAGTTTTTAATTCTTTTAATAAATTTACAGCTGTAAACAAATAAATTCCCGGTTTTTACTAACACTGTTAAACTGCGATAAAATCTCACTCCACATAATTGCCATAAAAGTTGTTTTAAACTTTATCATTTTATTTTTTATTGATTTAGCCATATGATGATTTTTTTGTTTTTTGTTAACATTTTCAAAATTATCTGTTAATGTACATATCATTTGGTCATAATTTAAGATAGTAGCTTCACACGACTTCGTGTGACACTCCCACGTAGTATTACTTAAAGTTTTCAAAACAATTATTTTATCTTTTTCTTCCGATTGTAAACCAGTCAAAAGCAAATTCCATCTATATAATGAGGCCACAAAAATGCATATAATTTTTGAACAACACTAAAAAAATTGATTGCCAGCATTTCACTGCATGTGTCCTTACCAAATTTAGGGTAGCAAAATAAGGTGGAAATAAAGCAACACTGCATTTTTAGATTCTGAACGGAGTGAAGAATGTATTGATTTTACAATGATGTGTGTTTTTTTTTTTTTTTTTTTTTTTTTTTTTGTGTCTGTCGACACGTTTTGGGGCAGTAAAAATGCTTCGATTGCCTTATGTAGCAACTTTTCTGAAAGGAAAGTGAATCTATTTGGTACTTTGGGGGGTCAAAAGTTAAAAATTTCCAATATTTTTTAAATGCGACGGGAAAAACCATAAAAAAATTTGGGAAAAACGGGAGTTTTTACGCAAAACCAGTTTTTGACATAATCAAATTTTTTATTTTGCTATAACTCAAAAACTAATCGATGTAAATACTTGAAATTTTCACCAAATGTTTAGATTAGCGTTCTCTATACACCATTAAATTTTCAAAGTATTTTGACTTTTATTAAGCTATTTATAGACAATTGAAATTTTCAATATTTTTAAGTATTTTTTTTTGGCTGCCTAGAAAATCTTGAAAATTTAATACAAGGTTTCTTATAAGTTGTTCCTTAACTGATAAAAAAAAATCTAAAATCGTAAGTCACAATTTTTTTTTATATGTGCTCAAAGTTACAATTTATACGAAATATGTAAAAATCACGATAATTTGCAAGTTATTTTGTAGATAAAAATTCATAAAATTTTTTCTGTTCATACTTAAGGTTCAAAATTTTAACACGAGGTTATGTATAAGCTACTCTTCAAAAATCTTTAAAAAAATTTCTACCGGAATTAGAGGAAAAAATTTTATGACTGTTTGAAATTTAAATATTTACGAAATTGCATAAAATAGCGATTTATTCTCAAACGATTTTAAATATTTGTTATAATTCAAAAAGTATAAGTCGCAGATTTTTGAAATTTCTACCAGCTGTTAAGATTGGTATTTTCTTTATGTCATATTTTTTTCAAAATATTATATTGATTTTTAAGCCACTTATAGGCATTTAAAATATTCGATTTTTTTACATTTTTTTTTTATAATCGGTGATAAAAAAAATTTGGCTCGTACAAAATACTTGAAAATTTAATAGAAGATTCCACAGAAGTAGTTCTTAAAGTCATTCAAAAATTATTAAAATCCATAGGCACAATTTTTTTTTATAAGCGTTTGAACAGCGAATATTGACAAAAAATTACATGTAAAATATAATATACTGTATAATATTCTAGACTGACAAAGATATCGGTTTTTTTTAAAATGCTCTAACTCAAAAATGAAAAACCGCAACAACTTGAAATTTTCACCAAATCTTTATATTGACGTTCTCTATACATGGTTAAGATTTCAAAGTATTTTGACATATTTTGACTTATTTATAGACAATTTAAATTTTCGATTTTTGTTAAATTTTTGTTTTTAAACATCTATAAAATTTAATTGATTGAGCGAAAACTCTTGAAAATTTTATACTAGGTTTATAATAAGTTAAAATTATCGTAACTAAAAAATATCGGTGATCGGTTAACTCAATTTTTTTTTATAAGCCCTTAATTCTCAAATTTGTATAAAATGTGTAAAAATCACGATAATTTGCAAGTTATTTTGTAGATAAAAATTCATAAAATTTTTTTTGTTCATACTTAAGGTTCAAAATTTTAACACTAGGTTATCTATGAGCTACTCTTCAAAAATCTTTAAAAAAATTTCTACCGGACTAAGAGGAAAAAATTGTATGACTGTTTGAAATTTAAATATTTACGAAATTGCATAAAATAGCGATTTATTCTCAGACGATTTTAAATATTTGTTATAATTCAAAAAGTATAAGTCGCAGATTTTTGAAATTTCTACCAGCTGTTAAGATTGGTATTTCTTTGATGCAATATTTTTTTCAAAATATTATATTGATTTTTAAGCCACTTATAGTCATTTAAAATATTCGATTTTTTTACATTTTATTTTTATAATCGGTGATAAAAAAAATTTGGCTTCTACAAAATACTTGAAAATTTAATCGAAGATTCCACAGAAGTAGTTCTTAATGTCATTCAAAAATTATTAAAATCCATAGGCACAATTTTTTTTTATAAGCGTTTGAACATCGAATATTGACATAAAATTACATGTAAAATATAATATAATGTAGAATGTTCTAGACTGACAAATGATATCGGTTTTTTTAAAATGCCCTAACTCAAAAACGAAAAACCGCAACAACTTGAAATTATCATTAAATCTTTATATTGACGTTTTCTATACATGGTTAAAATTTCAAAGTATTTTGACATATTTTGACTTATTTATAGACAATTTAAATTTTCGGTTTTTCTAAATTTTTCGTTTAAAAATAAAATATACTTATATAATATTTATAAATAACATTGTATTATATTCTAGACTAACATATGAACTCCGTTCAGAATCGTTATTCGTATACAATGATATCTATCATTGCATTCAAATTTAACAAATCCATTATAATAATGACCTATCCTATAAGCGAGGTGCACTCCACCCCTAACTGTACAGCAGAGCGAGGCCCATCCGGTTCTTTTTTTTATTTGAGCCTGTAAGCCCTCATATACTCGTATACCAGTCATTTTTTTATCATTGTCGTATGATTGACCTCTACAATGTTGCAAATTAATATTATTATTTTCCAAAAAATGTATTACTTCTTCGACCATTGAAATGCCAGTATGACTTAATATATGTATGTATGTTAAGAATCGCTCATCAACTAACCCTTTATAACAGTATCTAAAATCAACAGTAAATTGATCTTTATGTGCTCTATCTTGAGTAGAATTTAAAATTTGACCGAAATATTTAGTTTCTTGTAACTGCTTAGTTATTTACAATGCTGGGCAAGTTAACGGTTTTTTTTTATAACTCGTTAAGTTAAGTTAATATAAAAAAAGTAAGTTAAGTTAAGTTAAAAGTTAACTCATGTATTTTTAATAACTTCGTTAAGTTAAAAATTAACTTTATTAAAAATGTAATTATTTTCGAATCTGTAAACAAAACCAATAAAATGAATGACTAATTTGGAATTTGTGTCAAGCTCATGTGTCCAACCATGTAGTATGCTAAGCAGTATTTACTGAGGATTTAAGGTAGGCAGTTGACGATTTATCCTACTCTCTCCCAAACTTTAAAGAAGGGGGGGAGTTAAAATAATATAAATACACAAACTATACAAGCCTTACTATTAGCTGCTACACATCTAACATCAGTTGGGATAGGTATCCTGGTATCCATATGAAGGTATAAACACTATCAGCATAATAAGAGACTAGAGTATATAGCATACACAAACGAATAACAAATTATTATGTTTGAATAAATAAAATAATTGTACTTTTATAGAAATATCCAAGGGAACACATTTATTTATGAATAATTAATTTTCTTTTATATTTGATAACAACCTAAGTAAATTATAAACTCTAATACTTGATTAATTTCAAAATTTTTTTATATATTTAAATATTTAATAGATTTATTGATTTATACTTATCATGTATTATAGTCTAAAACCTAAGTAAGGTATATCTAAGTCTGTGATCGACGATAGCCAATAGGTAGATACTCTTAATACTTATTAATTTATTATAATTACATATAACATATTTGTGAGATATTTCATGGTTATTTTGAATTATAAAGAATAAAAATAAATATAGAAACATTCATAGTTGTTTTATAAACTAATTAAAAATTAAAATGTCTAACCTATCTTTAATTTATAATTAATTAAAAATTATTCAACAACTTACTAGTCTAGACTTCAACCATGTTATATTTTAGGTAAAAAAAGTAATAAACTAAATAATGAGAACATATGGAATAGGATATACAAGAATATAAAAACAAAATATATAGTAATACCCAATATCATATAACTCGTATTCATAATGTGTATTGTGTATAGACGTATAGTACTAAATACTAAATAGTGAATATTATATAGTATCAGCGGCGGATTTAAGGGGGGCAGAGGGGCCTGCCCCCCCCTTGGCCCATAATATGTGTAAGAATATAATTGTGACGTAGAACTTATTATCACGATTCACGAAAAATTCAGATATTCTGATTTTATTTATATACTTAATATTTAATTATATTATACTTGATATTTGTAAGTCAACCGTAAAAGCTGCTATAATGTACTAACGTCTTGGAATATTTAAACAATTGTTATCATTTAGAATAGATGCTGGGTATGAAAATCTTCGTAAATATTTAGAATCGGCATCAAAAAACGCCAAAAACTTACCATTATACTAATATAAGTGTTTTTATAAAAATATGTACTGTAAAATCATGTAAAAAAAATTCCCCCCCCCCAAAAAACAAAATCCTAGGTCCACCACTGTATAGTATATAGTATATACTGTATGTATATTGTAATATTGTATATACATTAACATTCAACATCAAACACAAATTTATAACTATAAAAAAAAAAATAGTAATAGTTAGGTACTTAGTTAGGTAGTTATTATTATATGTGGGTGGGTAACTATTACCTGGATACTGGTTATCCACCTAATACCTATATATATATATATATATATATATATATATATATATTAAATTGTGTAGGTATATAATATCAAACAACCGATATTAATTTTTCATTTTCCCATTTAATTGTTATGACATTATTATTTCTCAAGTCAATAATGAAAAAAAATCAATGGTTTATTTAAAATTTTAAATATAACTTAATTTTAAGAAATATTTTAAGAAAACCCACGAGTCGTAACATCCTTCCCCTGGAAGGGCTAAAGCCCCCCCAAAAAAATTGACCACCCTACGCCTAAATACTACACGGCGCAACACTTCAACCCAATACTTTTTTTCACTCAACATTTGTTCCACCATAGTTTTGTCTATACGATGTTTAGTGTTTACACGATCTAACCAAGTTAACATTGATTTACGATGGTTTGCACTATTTTCGTGTTCTTTAACTTTTTCGTAAGATTTTTCCAGTTATTAAAACCAGGATTAATAAAACTTGAATTATTTGACTTATTAAATAGTTTACAAACAAAACTATAAACGTTGCCAGTGTGTTCAAAAAACATGAGCCATTTACGTAAGTGTATTTCACCATTGGGCAATTTTAATTCGAATAATGATATAATGATATAGCGATTAACATTTTTAAATTTTTTTTCCGAAGATTGAAATTTTTTTGCTTCCATATTCTGAAAAAAATCTGGTCCTTTTAAGCAGCATAATTCTATAAAAGTGTAATTTAACACTAATGGCCACATTCCCGGATCTTAATATAATTCAATATTAAATTAAAAAATATGAATATTCGAATTAAAATTAATCGCAATCGCTGATTTTCTACTGTAGAACAATTGTCAACATTATTTCCAGATAAATTAAAAGCATCAGATTTTGAGTTTTCTATTGTATTTGGCACGACACTATTACTATCATTATTCGTGTTTTCAACATGAACATAACTATTATTTAGAACCTAATCATCTTTATTATTTGTATTAATTTCTACTTTGTTTGCACTGTTGATAGTTTCAAAAAAAATTGTTAATTTAGGTAATTTTCTTACTGTGTCTTCGGCCTCTTTTTCGTTTTGCATAACCACTGGAATAATTCCTCTTTTTCTCAGACATTTTAAAATTGCAATAGTTTTTGGCTCTCACTAATAACGAATACAACTCACGAATTCGACTAAAAACCAGTAGCGGCTCGTGAGTAAATATTCTGGGGAGACTTAAATTATATAACATATATCCCATATAACAACGAACAAGAAAAACTTTTTTATTGAAAAAAATAATTATATTAATACTTCAATTAATATTTAGTTAATATTTTTAACTTAATTCAATATTAAATTTGTTTATAAACTAATTAGATTTTGCAATCAAATGTTGCAATACTTCTAAAAATGTACAAAATAATAAATATCAGACGGATATACGTATAATAATTGTTCAATAATTAATAAACCATGAACAAAACGTCTAGTAAAATGAATTAAACTCGGGCTACAAGGCGCAGCGGCATGGCAATTACTGTACTGAACCCAGGTTCAATAGCGTCTAAGATACGCAGCTTTTTCTCCCCGGCATCCTCCGACCAACCAGTCATGCCATTTCATGTTACAATTGCAACTGACGGGCTTCAGTTTCACAAAACCGACGACCGTCGTAATGAGCTGTAATGACCCGCAGAAATTACTAAAATAGTGTATCTATCGAGATAACTATTAATAGGTTTTCGATTTTGTGACTTTCAATTTATAATAATAAACAATAAAAACGGTATATTTTAAATAAAAATATTTCTATACATTATTATTTTTAATTAATTATATTATTTACAAGTGGCCGGTTTATTTTTAAGGGGAGACGCAGTTTCAAAGTCTCCCCTAATAACGACCCTTCTAATAATTGTAAAAAATGCAATAAGTGTTCAAAATGTGCGTTCAATATTGCACATGATATTATACAACAATCTGGTAGTTTTAATAATATTTATTTTGCATATAACATTACCATGTACACAAGTTACTTGTGAGCACACGTTTTCTAAGATAAAAAATATTAAAACAAAACTTAGATCTATTATTTGTCAAGATACTACGGAATCGATGTTATTAATTAATATCAAAAGAGATTTTTTAATTGATAAAGACTTAATTATTAATAGCATTGGAAAAAGCTCCAAATTACTGTCAAAACTATTATTTTAATTTCTTATTTGTAATTTTATTTCTAAGCAATGTTTTATTTTATGTTTTACTTAATATTTAAATAATTATAATTTTAAATAAATGAGTACTTATGTTTATTGTAAATTATGAATTTTTATACTTTGTTTCCTACTTAAATGATTATCTACTTTCTTAAATATTTATTTTAATATACCTACCTATACATTGATACGTAAGTATATTTTTATATTCTATCTAAAGAATGATATATATTATATGGCTGTCTATAAAATTCATGTATCTTGATTCCACCTAAAAAATATTTTGTTTATGTGGAAAATAAACATGATTGTTGAGTAAATATTAGTGAAGTTACAACTTGATAACTAAAAGTAAAATCTTTAATTAAAAAAATTAATTTTATTTTATTTTTACCAAATTATTGTATTTTAATAGCTTCTAAATAGGAACGAAAGGTATAAGATAATTGTGTATTTGTGTAATTGTTATAAAGGTTGTATAGGTACATGGCCCAAATAGAAATAATAGCGAATGTAGCGTGCAAAATTTTTTTTTAGCTTGGAATGTTAGGGCTTAGTGGTGGGCCCCTATGAAAAAAAGGCTTTTTGATCTCAGTCCGACACTGGTTTTTCTGCCGCACCTTGTACGAGTGAACAATATTTTTAAAATGTTTGAACGACTATAATTTTTCAAAAGAAAACTCCGTGATTTTATTAAAAATAGATTTTTTTTTTCTTATTTAAAATAGAGTTTCTGTTCCAAAATCTTTTTGGAGTGAATAATCATAAATTAAAATAAGTATATTTTCATAACTGAAGATCGCTTGTACTACGTTATATTTCAATATATCATGTTCATTGAATGATATAGAGGCTCGGGATAAAATAACGATTGTGAAGACTACGACACTACCTATCATAGAATAACTCATAATGTACAGAATGGGTAATAGGATTGTTCTACTTTTTTTCGTTTCAATTCTCAACAAACACACAAAATTATATCACATAATTTAATTAACTACTGAATTCGATTTGATTAAAAAATAAAAAAGCATTTGTAATCTTGAAAAATTTAACTATTTTCTGTGGATGCATGTTGGTTCATCACTAACGTAATTATTTGGCAACGAGGTCAAGTCTGGCAATACTGTAAGCATATGTTTATTATTTGCAACGCCATTATCAAATATCAATGCGTTGTAATCAATTAACCAGAACTAGATCGGAAATTTAGTGGCTAGTAGTTACTATTTTTCAAAAATAATTCTCATGTACAAGTTTTTACTCATTTACATACGTGCTAATAATGTACATAATATACATTTTTTAATTTTTATCTCATCAATGTATATATTTGACTGTTATAATTATATAAACGGTAAATAGTAACTCTTACCTCAACATTTAAATTTTTATTTTTATTTAGACTATACACAAATGGCTCAAGAAGTAGTGTATGGAACTCAAGACGATACCCATGTCGTTATGTCGGAAAAAGTACAATCTTTAGCCGGTAGTATCTACCAGGAATTTGAAAAAATGATATCTAAATATGACGAAGAAGTTGTTAAAAACTTAATGCCATTGGTTGTGAATGTGTTGGAATGTTTGGATCTTTCCCATACGGAAAATCAAGAACATGAGGTCGAAGTCGAACTATTACGAGAAGATAATGAACAATTAGTTACTCAATATGAGAGGGAAAAACAATTGCGAAAGTCTGCTGAACAAGTAAACCATTTACAACTAATATATTAAACATTTACTTTTGAGATATTTTAAGTAATTATGATTCAATTTTTTTGATGATGATTATTAATTTTTTTATTGTAAATTCTTCGGTAAATTCATTAAATTCTATCAAACTTTTTTTTCTTTTAGTATATTCTTACTGTTTGAGGTACTCTTTATGTATAAACTTAAGTATTATTCAGCAGACTAAATTCATAAATACTGCATTCTCTACTTCCTAGATTTTTTTAAATATTTTTTAACTTTAAAATTAATTGTGCTAAAGTCACTGTTTATGAATCTCAACTTAAAAATATTTTATTGTAGAAATTTAAAAATGTTCATTTACATTGTAATTATTATCTTTAGAAATTGCTGGAAATGGAAGATTATATAGAAGATGAAAAAAAAGATTATCAAAGTAAAATAGAGAGTTTAGAATCTATTGTGAGAATGTTAGAGTTAAAATCAAAAAATGCTTCAGATCATGGTAAGTAAAAATTCATGTTTGTTGTAAACTTTAATATTTTAGTAATTAAGTCCATACTAAATATGGTAAAATACTTTATAAGAATATAATATAAGGCTATGAATGTGTATTAATTAACATAACACTTATAGTTTAAATTAAATTATTTTAATTATAACTTTTAATTGTTGTTTCAATAAATATATAACAGTAATTAGTTAATTTTAAAATAATTACATAATTATAATATTCATTAAATTTTTATATTTAGCTTACAATTATAAAAGGATTTATTTAACTTGTTATATTATATATTAACAAACTTATGATTACAATTGATATAGTAAATAATGTAATTTTTTAATGAACAATAAATATTTTTTAAAATTTAATATAACTTTTAAAAATATTTTGAAACATCATGAATGATATTTAATGTATTGTTAAGTTTTTATATTTTACGAATATTAAATATTATAAATTTTATTAAACTTAGTATTTTATTGTTTTTACAAATAGTTTATAGATTAGAAGAAAAAGAACAAGATATGAAACAAGAGTATACAAAACTGCATGAACGATACACTGAATTATTTAAGACTCATATGGATCATATAGAGCGTACAAAAATATTAATGGGTTCTGGTGACCGTATGGACAATCCTAGAAGTATACGTATGCCATTTATGAGTATGGCCCATTTAAATAGGTATAAAATATTTTCATTAAAAATAATTTATAAATAATTGATAAAAACAATATTCTTTGGTGTTTTAGATCTTCTGGACCAGTTTCATTTGGATTTAGTTCTCTTGAAAGTCCTAACCTTAAATCTATTGAGGGATTAAATGAATACCCATTAGTTATATCAAATTCTCCTCCAGGAAGTATGCATTCTAACTCTAGTCTGAAAAATGAATTACAAACTCCACATGTAAGTATTAATTTTAAATTACTAATCAAAACACTTGTTTGAAACTTTGTTAGAATACATTTTTGTTTACCACTAAAAATAATAAATAATTGTTAAATTGTACCAATATTTTATAATTATGTCTTAGGATATTGAAACATCTGAAGCAGAAAACAATTTACGTATTGACCTAGTATCTGAGCGAGGTTGGTCTGAAACTTTGAATTCCATAAGCAAAGCTGATAGTAGTCCTGATGAAGTGTCAGAAATTGCAGAAGAGATTGAGGAAACGCCTAAAAATACTGTAATCTCACTTAGTGGACGAAGTCATACTCAGAAGTATGTTTGAATTAATTTAAATTGAAAATACCAAAATTCAAAATAAAAAATTTAAATTAATTTTGTTATAGGGAACAAAGAACTGCTACTAATGTTCTATATCAAGAATTTAGCTTTCAAGACAATGACATTCAAAATGAAATAGAAGAAGTACCAGAAATCACTGGTAATATTATATGAATTTAATTTCTTTAGTTTTAACTTTATTTGTGTTTATTAATGGTGAGCAGCAACCTTTAACAACCATACATTTTATTATTAATAATTTTCAATTATGGGATGAAGATTTTATACTTTAGGTCATCAAATCTGAATAACAATTTATTATTTAGTATTCTCTCTCTCGTATCTTTTTTCATTCAGAATTTTATTTTCAGATTTGTTATTTAAATATTTAAATAGGTTATACCTGTATTTTATATATAATTGATTATTCATTTATCACACTTTATATATTATTACTATCTAGCTATATAAATTAATATTGTTGGTTTTGTTATTATTATTTGACCTGAAGCATTTGTATTTTAATCAATTTCTAAATATAATTATTATAACTATTGATGGGTCGAACTGTTCAAATCTCGAACCGAACCCTTGATGTTCGGTTCGGTTCGAAATTCGAAATCTGCATGAAAAAAGTCGAACCGAGCTATCAAGCATCTTTTACTGATCGAAAATATTTGTCGAATTACGCTATGTCCTATCTGGTGCGTACACGCACCGCAAATCGCAGTGTGGCGAACGCATGCGATTTCTAATAATAACAAACATTCAGAAATAGATCAGACTGTCCTAATTGCCGACGCATGCGTTGAATTCACGATATCGCACCGCAGTCGTAGGTTTGAAATACAAAATAGTTTGTTTAAACAAATTTCGCCGCACACGATTTTTCGTCGCACCCAAGAATAGATTTGTTCTGATGAACATTATTTTATCTGTTCATAATTGTGGATACAGTTGATGGAATTCTCTAAATGTAAATCGATTTTTATAAACAGGGGCGGATTTAACAATTTTCCGCCCCTATGCCAAATTAAATTTGCCGCCCCTATCTAAAAAAATCTTACTACCTCTTTAATAAAATATCCTCATATAAATTAATTTTTTCAATACCTACCAAATATGCAATTTTTGCTTATAATAGTATTACGTGACATTTTTTCTTAAACAATAAGATAAGCTATAATACAATACTATCATCGTTGTCGCAGACGAGTTCCTGGGAAAATATAAATATTATTTTGCTAAAAATAATCAAATACAAAATCCACAATTTCAATATTTTGAAGTGATAATTACAATTTTAAAAAAAGAACCGGATGGGCCTCGCTCTGCTGTACAGTTAGGGGTGGAGTGCACCTCGCTTATAGGATAGGTCATAATTATAATGGATTTGTTAAATTTGAATGCAATGATAGATATCATTGTATACGAATAACGATTCTGAACGGAGTTCATATGTTTGTCTAGGATATAATACATTGTTATTTATAAACATTGTAAAAAGTGTATTTTATTTTGAAACGATAAATATATTTTTCAATTAGGATGGGTTGGCAGTTGCATACAGCGATATAGTTTGTCAGTCTAGAACATTCTACATTATATTATATTTTACAAGTAATTTTATGTCAATATTCGCTGTTCAAATGCTTGTAAAAAAAAATTGTGCCTATGGATTTTAATAATTTTTGAATGACATTAAGAACTACTTCTGTGGAATCTTCTATTAAATTTTCAAATATTTTGTAGGAGCCAAATTTTTTTATCACCGATTATAAAAAAAAATGTAAAAAATTCGAATATTTTAAATTCCTATAAGTGGATTAAAAATCAATATAATATTTTGAAAAAAATATGACGTAAAGGAAATGCCAATATTAACAGCTGGCAGAAATTTCAAAAATCTGCGACTTATACTTTTTGAATTATAACAAATATTAAAAATCGTTTGAGAATAAACGCTTTTTTATGCAATTTCGTAAATATTTAAATTTCAAACAGTCATAAAAATTTTTCCTCAAAGTACGGTAAAAATATTTTTAAAGATTTTTGAAGAGTAGCTTATAGATAACCTAGTGCTAAAATTTTGAACCTAAAGTATGAACAGAAAAAATTTTATGAATTTTTATCTCCAAATAACTTGCAAATTATCGTGATTTTTACACATTTTATACAAATTTGAGCATTAAGGGCTTATAAAAAAAATTTGAGTTAACCGATCACCGATATTTTTTAGTTACGATAAGTTTAACTTATTATAAACCTAGTATTAAATTTTCAAGAGTTTTCGCTCAACTAATTAAATTTTATAGATGTTTAAAAACAAAAATTTTACAAAAATTGAAAATTTAAAGTGTCTATAAATAAGTCAAAATATGTCAAAATACTTTGAAAACTTAACCATGTATAGAAAACGTCAATATAAAGATTTGGTGATAATTTCAAGTTGTTGCGGTTTTTCGTTTTTGAGTTAGAGTATTTTAAAAAAAAACGGTATCTTTGTCAGTCTAGAACATTCTACATTATATTATATTTTACAAGTAATTTTATGTCAATATTCGCTGTTCAAATGCTTGTAAAAAAAATTGTGCCTATGGATTTTAATAATTTTTGAATGACATTAAGAACTACTTCTGTGGAATCTTCTATTAAATTTTCAAATATTTTGTAGGAGCCAAATTTTTTTATCACCGATTATAAAAAAAAATGTAAAAAATTCGAATATTTTAAATTCCTATAAGTGGATTAAAAATCAATATAATATTTTGAAAAAAATATGACATAAAGGAAATGCCAATATTAACAGCTGGCAGAAATTTCAAAAATCTGCGACTTATACTTTTTGAATTATAACAAATATTAAAAATCGTTTGAGAATAAACGCTTTTTTATGCAATTTCGTAAATATTTAAATTTCAAACAGTCATAAAAATTTTTCCTCAAAGTACGGTAAAAATATTTTTAAAGATTTTTGAAGAGTAGCTTATAGATAACCTAGTGCTAAAATTTTGAACCTAAAGTATGAACAGAAAAAATTTTATGAATTTTTATCTCCAAATAACTTGCAAATTATCGTGATTTTTACACATTTTATACAAATTTGAGCATTAAGGGCTTATAAAAAAAATTTGAGTTAACCGATCACCGATATTTTTTAGTTACGATAAGTTTAACTTATTTTAAACCTAGTATTAAATTTTCAAGAGTTTTCGCTCAACTAATTAAATTTTATAGATGTTTAAAAACAAAAATTTTACAAAAATTGAAAATTTAAAGTGTCTATAAATAAGTCAAAATATGTCAAAATACTTTGAAAACTTAACCATGAATAGAAAACGTCAATATAAAGATTTGGTGATAATTTCAAGTTGTTGCGGTTTTTCGTTTTTGAGTTAGAGTATTTTAAAAAAAAACGGTATCTTTGTCAGTCTAGAATATTATACATTATATTATATTTTACATGTAATTTTATGTCAATATTCGCTGTTCAAACGCTTATAAAAAAAAATTGTGCCTATGGATTTTAATAATTTTTGAATGAAAATAAGAACTACTTCTGTGGAATCTTCTATTAAATTTTCAAGTATTTTGTAGGAGCCAAATTTTTTTTATCACCGATTATAAAAAAAAAAATATATAAAAAAATCGAATATTTTAAATGCCTATAAGTGGCTTAAAAATCAATATAATATTTTGAAAAAAATATGACATAAAGGAAATACCAATCTTAACAGCTGGTAGAAATTTCAAAAATCTGCGACTTATACTTTTTGAATTATAAAAAATATTTAAAATCGTTTGAGAATAAATCGCTATTTTATGCAATTTCGTAAATATTTAAATTTCAAACAGTCATAAAATTTTTTCCTCTAATTCCGGTAGAAATTTTTTTAAAGATTTTTGAAGAGTAGCTTATAGATAACCTCGTGTTAAAATTTTGAACCTTAAGTATGAACAGAAAAAAATTGATGAATTTTTATCTACAAAATAACTTGCAAATTATCGTGATTTTTACATATTTCGTATAAATTGGAACTTTGAGCACTTATAAAAAAAAATTGTGACTTACGATTTTAGATTTTTTTTTATCAGTTAAGGAACAACTTATAAGAAACCTTGTATTAAATTTTCAAGATTTTCTGTGCAGCCAAAAAAATTTTATCGTTATTTAAAAAAAAAATACTTAAAAAAATTGAAAATTTCAATCGTCTATAAATAGCTCAATAAAAGTCAAAATACTTTGAAAATTTAATGGTGTATAGAGAACGCTAATCTAAACATTTGGTGAAAATTTCAAGTATTTACATCGATTATTTTTTGAGTTATACCAAAATAAAAAATTTGATTATGTCGAAAACTGGTTTTGCGTAATAAATTTTTTTATGGTTTTTCCCGTCGCATTTAAAAAATATTGGAAATTTTTTACTTTTGATCCCCCAATGTACCAAATAGATTCACTTTCCTTTCAGAAAAGTTGCTACATAAGGCAATCGAAGCATTTTTACTGCCCCAAATCGTGTCGACAGACACAAAAAAAAAAAAAAAAACACACATCATTGTAAAATCAATACATTCTTCACTCCGTTCAGAATCTTAAAATAATAAATTGATAATACATAATATACAGGTTGATTCTTTTAAGTGGGTACACTAATTATCTCGAAAAGTATTAACTTTTTTTGATTTTTTTTTTTTTTTTTAAACTTCTAGGTTTATGTTTTTCTAAACCCGTATAATATTTTAATTTTTTTCACCCTTATATTTATAGGTGAAACCACTATCAACTTTTTGTTTTCAAATGGTAACATATAATAAAAATATCATGAATTAATAATCCCATTTTTACTTTGAATTTATACGTTAACATTTTTATTTTTCAATGATTCGTTTGCGAGTTACAGCTCCTCAAAATATTGGTGGTTTTCAAAATGTTTTCAATAATTGTAAAGACCAAAGAGCTAATCATAAATTTGATATCGTTGAACCCAAGGTGATAAAATAAATAACAATTAATTGTAGATTACCATTGTACTTTGAACCCTAATCATTTATTAATTTATCGACTAAGCGGACATACCGAATTACCAAAGAATGATAAATGAAAAACTGGAAATCGAGTATATTATGACAAATTTATTTTAATCATAATTTCACAGATAATTGTTTAAAAATATTGGAAATTTTTTGCTTTTGACCACCCAAAGTACCAACTAGATTCACTTTCCTTTCAGAAAAGTTGCTACATAAGGCAATCGAAGCATTTTTACTGCCCCAAATCGTGTCGACAGACACAAAAATAAAAAAAACACACATCATTGTAAAATCAATACATTCTTCACTCCGTTCAGAATCTAAAATTATGCACCTAATTTTACAAAATCAAAATAAATTTTCAACATAATTTTGCCGCCCTCCAAAATTTGCCACCCTATGCGGCCGCATAGTTCGTAGTGCTTTAAATCCGCCCCTGTTTATAAATCACATTTGGAGAAGATCTCTTGGACTTCTTCCTCATTTTAAGTAATTTATACTTTAAATAAATATTTTCTATTATGAGTAATCTTCATTGATTTTGAATTAATGACATAATAATAAATAACAGTTATTTTCACAAACATAAATCTACATATTAATTAGCTTGAGACTATACGTCTTCTCAGCACGATATTGTAGTTGTAACTAAGTACAAATCGTATGCGTTTTCTCGCGTATTTGAATGCGTCAATTTTGCCATGCTTGCGGGAACTATAATTCAGTGCGGTGTGCGGTCAAATATCGCATCGTCTACTCGCATTGCGTGCACGCACCAGCTAGGACATAGAGTTAGACTTACCACGATAGTTCAAAAACTAAATATTTGTACAATTCTTCTAAAGTTATTTTTGAAAAATAAAAATTGATAATGATTATTTAGAAATAATTAGACTATAGTCGTGTCACTGAGAGAGCGCTACTCGTTGGCGCATTCAAATGACCAAACCTAGTTGGCGGCCGAAGTTGACGGCGGCCAGCGTACGGGCAGATTGGATTAGTGGTAGGAATGCGCGAGATCGGACGAATTTTGGTCGCAGCCCAGTAGCGGTGTCACTGAGATATTTTGATTACCAAAATAATAATTTGAATATATAACCGAGAGATTATTTCGAGTGATATCTTGTTTATAGCCGGGGTTACACGCTGCGTAGTACTTGTCATTAATAATTGTCACTTGCACTCGCACATTGCGTGTAAACAGAAAAAATAGTGCTTAGTATTAGCATTGATTATTGAATAGATTTTATCTATAATCAATGGTATTAGTAAAACCGGGAGTGCGAGTGAATAGAACGCCGTTATATTTACTAACGACAAGTAGCTCCCTCCTCCACGACCAGGGCCGTCCCAAGGTTTTTCGGGGCCAAGGGCAAATTAATTTGGGGGCCCTTAAACTATAATAATAAGATATGATAAACAAAATACTCACTGAGAATAACAAAATTCTTGTAAATGTATTTTTCCAGACCTTGACCAATCAAGCTCATTTTAAATCATGTACTGCATTACATACTTACATAACATAATTGAATGTAACATAATTGGTCGGTGACAGTTCGTTTTTATTATTATACAGATTTTATGGGGGCCCCCTAAAAATTTTCCATCGATGGGGTCTGGGTTAAAATGTACCCGTTGCCCCCCTCTGAACGGCCCTGTCTACGACTACTTTACTCGCGGTTGCACTCGCAACGTGTGACTGTCCGATGTTAGTGCTTAGTGACAAGTATAGGTTAGTGCTCTTGATACCCGGGTAACCGGGTTTTACGGGTATTACACGATTTACAAAATTTCGGGTACCCGTTATGGATTGGGTACCCGTTATGGATCGGGTACCCGTTATGATTTTTTATACTCATTACTAGAGCTGGGATTTGTATATAAATACATATTTTTTTTAAAACATGATAAATTAATTAACTATTGTAAATAATAAATTCGTTTCACATGATTTACAATAAGTAAAGAAATATTTAATTTTACATATTTTTACATATTCCGTAAATTTTGACAATTCCAATATGTATTAATAATTCGATAATAGTAATAGTGTATATAAGAATATGAAAGTATTAATAACTAGACTTAAGTTTATCTTATCTGTTTCTGTTCGATAACCATAGCTTAATGATCTTAGGTATGTTAAGGTATATGTATTTTAGATTATATTTTTATAGATAATTTTTATATTTTCTTAGATATTTTTTATTCGAATAATTGTGTAATTTATAATTTAATACTGATTATCTCTTAGGAGTTAAGACTTTGCTAAACCGTTCATGTATATCAAAAACCATCGGGTACCCGAAAATTTTGGGTAATGGGTACCCACTACCCGAAAACATTGACTACCCACAAAATCGGGTATTGCCCGGATAAACGGGTACCCGGGTATTACCCACATCAAATCAAGAGCACTAGTATAGGTAGCAGTACGCGTATTTCGTTGATTTTTCAATTTATTTATTTGCGTTTGTGCTGATTTTTTTATACTTAAAAACAAAATTAATTCCAGTTTTATCCTCGCAGGGATTGCAGTTCTCATAATTGTATCTTCTTTTTGTATTAGATGAGATATTTTTTGTAACAGAAATTCAAATTGGTCAGGTGTTATCCTCATAAAACTTCCATACTCAAGTTGATCTTCAGTAGCAAGTTCTCTTAAAATTCTAACTGAATTACCAAGGGCATGTGTGCCCATAGGTAACTTTAGGTAACTTTTCTGGTAAGGGGAGGGGGGAGCAAAATAAAAAAAATATAATAATAAATTAAAATACATTTTAATACATTATAATCAAATGTATTCTGTAAATAAAAACTACAAATTTCTTCATTCCATTCCAAAAATATTAAAACTAATACATCAGTTGCCGGTGTGGCGGTGCGAGTATTCAATTCATAAATTAGAATATAGGTGTCTGATAAAATATCTGTAGTGTTGAATGTTTATGGGTACACCACAAATTATCAGTACCTATGTGTTGCTAATACGATATAAAATGTGTATTACTTATATCATTGAGTATGTTTATACTTATTTCATATCCCAATAGTAAAAATTTTATTTTAATTAATTATAAGTTCATATTATTTTTTCAGGGAGGGGGTCTTGCTTCCTCCCCAACGGGCTCCCATGATCAAGGGTATTCCGTCTCAGCAACCATTTTCTTGTCCATAATTGTTTTTTATTCTGATTCTTTTACAAGTTCTTGTATCAATGATGATATTATAACGTTGGCATAATGTTTAAAAAATGTTTATAAAAAGGGTTATGGTCCATCGTGACGTTTGGTTTAACCGGCGTTGAGCAAAAACTCTATTACTTACTTGCTATTTACTAGGTATTTACGTGTGAACAATAGTATATAGTAGTAATACGAGTGGTTAGTGTGAGTGACAAGTACTAATGACAAATACTATGCAGCGTGTAAACTAGGCATATTTTAAAAACAATCAATTCTTGATTTCGAAATATATATCGAATGAAGAAATATTTCGAATGATTTTCATAGGACGGAGAGAAAAAGGAATACTATTTTTAATCTTCATAATTGAATAAGTAAATAGTTGTTGACTTTGAGTCTTTGTATTTTCGATTCGTGCTACTTGTAGAACTGGTCGTTAGACAAATATTGATGGGTATATGGTTTTTCTTAGTTATTTATATTTTAAAGTTTGACATAATTATATAGCTATAATTCTTGTTATTCAACCACAAAACAACAACATTTTTTTAGAACTTTTATCTTGATTATTAATATTTCAATTGAACATTTCAATGATTATTTCATGACATCTCGAGATTATAAAAATTTCACGATTACTAATATTTCGATTATGCCCATCACTAATCTCGTATCACGATTATTAATATTTCGAATGATTATTTCAAGGCATCTTTCGATTATAAAAATATCTCTATTACTGATATTTCAATTATTGAAATCATTCGATTATGCCCATCACTAGTAGGGAGTACTCGCACTGACATTAATAAGCATGGAAAACCTTTATATATTATATTAATCCTTATGACCTCGGGCGTGACAAGGAGAACTAGAAAATCATGCGGCATTTAGAGATTAAAAAATTTCCGATTTTTTTAGATCGATCTTTTGTGAGTGATTCATTTAGATTCATTTAGATTGAAAAATCGATCTTTTTTTCCCAAACTAGATTGATTCACTTTCGAGAATCGCCCATCACTACTCCCTACCTAGTCCCTCTTGGTTCTTGATTTCGGAGAGAGTATAAACTGGAAAGTGTTGTATGTCTATGATCTATAGTGACTACATCAATCTCAACGGAACTAACCACTTGAATGGACAGTGACCAATTGGTCACAGGGGAGGATGATACGTCTAATTTTTTTAAGTGTTTTTTAGTAAATAAAAGTACATACATTTGAAGTCATTAGGTTATTGTATATGCACTGGCGTTTAAAATCGGAAATCGACAATCGTTTAGTTTTAGTACTTCAGTAGTTTGGTATAAAAGATCGGATCAGATTGACGATGCGATTCAATTTTCACATAAATGGATCGTTTCACATAAAAGATCGGATCAACAATTCGATTTGATCTTCACAAAAACGAATCGATCTTTTAAAAGATCGGGTCCTGGGGATAGATTCAAAAGATCGATTAATCGCTTGAAGTAGATCGATCTTTTAAAAGATCGATTCAGATCACCCATCACTAGTTCGTACTAGTGATGGAAAATTTAGTTCATTTGAATGAAAAGTTCATTAGTTCTTCTTCTTCTTCTTTTGCCTCGCCTTCCTCCCAACTATTTGGGGTCGGCCACCCTTGTCCTACACCTCCACTTTACTCGGTCAATCACATCTCCTCTGCACACACTGACAGCCCACATGTCATTCTCCAAAGTCTCCAATCATCTCTTTTTTGGTCTTCCTCTTCCTCTTTTCCCTTCAACGTCCATCTTCATAACCACTCTTACTGCATTCGTTTCCTCTCGCCTCATTACATTCTCAAACCATCTCAGCCTATTTCCTCTCATCTTGTCCACAATTGGTGCTACACCAACACTACCTCTCACGTATTCATTCCTTATTCTATCTTCTCTTGTCACTCCATTCAACCATCTAAGCATTCTCATTTCCGTGACACTCATACTTTGTTCTATTCTCCTGTTAACCGCCCAACACTCTGAACCATACAGCATAGTTGGTCTCACTACACTTTTATAAAATTTACCTTTCAGCCTCATTGGAATTCTCTTATCGCATAACACGCCCGATGCTTCTCTCCATTTCATCCACCCGCACTTAATCCTATGTTTTACATCCATGTCAAAGCCCCCGTCCTTTTGAACAAAAGATCCTAAATATTTAAAGCTCTCAACTTCAC
This sequence comes from Sipha maydis, assembly GCA_034509805.1. Lineage (NCBI taxonomy): Eukaryota > Metazoa > Arthropoda > Insecta > Hemiptera > Aphididae > Sipha > Sipha maydis. Next base: position 59,732 of record JASXSY010000386.1, on the reverse strand, counting down.
CTATCACATCACCATCTATTGTCAGTTGTCTCCTCATTCCTTCAACTTCTTGGTCTCTTTGTCCAAAATCATACTCTATATACTCAGTTTTATTTCTACTAATTCTCAATCCCTTTTCTTCGAGGGCTAACCTCCACTCATTTACCCTATTATTGACAACTTCCAGGTTTTCTCCTACCAGAACTATATCATCTGCAAACATCATACACCATGGTATCTCACCCTGTATGTCCTTTGAAACCTCATCCATTACCACTGAAAACAGGTCAGGCGCGGATCCAGCCTACCTTAACGGTGGGGGGGGGGCGGATTATAAATAATATCGCAATAATATTGTTAATATCGACACTTCATATGTTTATGTTATAAAAATAAAAGACGAAAATTTGTGACAATAACAATTAACAATACATTAGAATGGTATAACACAAAATAATGTAATTTCACAGTACAACAAATTAGATACAACACATTTTGATACAACTGATGGGGGGGTTGTCGCCCCTACCGCCCCCCCTGGATCCGCGCCTGGAACAGATAGGGGCTTAGAGCTGACCCCTGGTGCACACCTACTCCTACACTGAAACCTTCTGATACTCCACACCGACTCTTGACACTAGTACTCGACCCTTCATACATATCCTGGATCAAATTTACATTCATTTTTGGGACATTTTTCCTCATTAATGCCCTCCTTAAAACTTCCCTTGGCACCCTGTCATACGCCTTTTCTAAATCTATAAACACCATGCACAGTTTTTTATTCTTTTCTCTGTACTTCTCTACTTATTGCCTAACACAAAATAATGGCTCCATTGTCGATTTTCCTGGCATAAAACCAAACTGGTTTTCTGATATCGACGTCTCACTTCTTATCCTCTTCTCTATAATCTTTTCCCAGATCTTCATACTATGACTCATGAGCTTTATTCCTCTATAGTTCCCACATTCTTGTATGTCTCCTTTTCCTTTAAGTATTGGTACAATAAAACTCTTTCTTCAATCTTTTGGCATTTGTCCCTCTATCAGTACCTTATTAAAAAGATTTTTCAGACACCCATTAGTTCATAGTTCATAAAAGTGAATAGTTCAAATTAACTATTCGTTCACGAACTAAACACCTCTAGTTCGTACAGTTTTGTTCGTATACCGATAAACATCATACACATAGTTATTTATTACCTATTATATTTATTATTTGCTCAGACTCCTCTCATCACCGTGTACGGTTTTTAAAACGACTGTTTTCGGCCCACACACTATCGAAGTACAGTAGGTATTCGAACTATACCGTTCTCCGTATACGGTTGCAAAAACCGATAGTGTATGGGGACTTTAAATCCATGGTAATATTCCGATACCGCGACTGCACTGTTAATAAAAACATGTTTACAACTTAGTCTTAAAGGCCCTTAACCTAATCCTTAACCTAACCTATACACGGTCAGTTTTGAATGACAATCAACGTGACTGATATTCATGACTGATGATTGATAATTTCTATATTAAGTCAATTAAGAATGTCAATCTTCCTTTATTTATTTTGTCAGTCAAAAAAATAACATTTTTCTGCTATTTCTTATTGTGTTAATTGTACAACTTTTCAGTTAATTTTAAGTAGCTTTCTTACTTCAAAATTCGATTTCATTTTTTACTCGTCATGTGGCTGCTGAACTACAGTATAAATTAATAAAGTCACGTAAAAATTCTTCATTATTCTATTTATTCATTAAAAAATTACGTTTAAATTGAATACATTTTTTTAATTAATACATAATTTAAAGTATAATGTAAAATATAGTACTTAAATTAATAATATAGATACTTGTTTATTATTTTGGTAAACAAGTGCACTCATGCGTGGTGCATTTTTCGGTCCGTTCGATTGACATTCATGTTCATACACGAGCAATCATGAATGTCGACCATCTTGACTGATGATAAAAATTCAAACATGTTTTAATTTCGTCTGTCATAAAATTTGATTGTCAGTCAATATCAGTCATACTCATACTAGGTCAGTCATTAATGTCATTCAAAACTGACCGTGTATGGGGGCCCTTTACATTATAAATTCTACTAATCATTCTATATTTGTGAATTATAGTTATTATTAATAGTTTTTTATATATTATTAAAATATACTGATTGTGTTTTAAATAATACAATTACTTAGACTTAAAAGTTAAAATAAAGAATAGGTAATACGAAAACTTAAAATACAATTGTAATTAATAATTATGGTTGATTTAATTTGTAGGTAGGTACAATTTACATGATAAAAGTATTGAGTTCGAGTTCTATTTTGACTTAAAATCATAATAGGTTCTGTTCGGTTCGGTTTGGTTCAGTTCGAGTTCAAAAAATAATTTAAAATTCGGTACAAGTTGGGTTTGATTTAAAAAATCAGTGTTCGACTCATCACTAACTATAACAGTTCAAAATTTAAAAATAATTTTATAAATAATTAAAATATGAAATTTATTTCTTTCTTCTTCTTCTTCTTCTACTTCGCCTTCCTCCCAACTATTTGGGGTCGGCCACCCTTGTCCTACACCTCCATTTTACTCGGTCAATCACATCTCCTCTGCACACACCGACAGCCCTCATGTCATTCTCCAAAGTCTCCAACCATCTCTTTTTTGGTCTTCCTCTTCCTCTTTTCCCTTCAACGTCCATCTTCATAACCACTCTTACTGCATTCGTTTCCTCTCGCCTCATCACATGCCCAAACCATCTCAGCCTATTTTCTCTCATCTTGTCCACAATTGGCGCTACACCAACACTACCTCTCACGTATTAATTCCTTATTCTATCTTCTCTTGTCACTCCACTCAACCATCTAAGCATTCTCATTTCCGCGACACTCATACTTTGTTCTATTCTCCTGTTAACCGCCCAACACTCTGAACCATACAGCATAGTTGGTCTCACTACACTTTTATAAAATTTACCTTTCAGCCTAATTGGAATTCTCTTATCGCATAACACGCCCGATGCTTCTCTCCATTTCATCCACCCGCACTTAATCCTATGTTTTACATCAATGTCAAAGCCCCCGTCCTTTCGAACAAAAGATCCTAAATATTTAAAGCTCTCAACTTCACCTATCACATCACCATCTATTGTCAGTTGTCTCCTCATTCCTTCAACTTCTTGGTCTCTTTGTCCAAAATCAAACTCAATATACTCAGTTTTATTTCTACTAATTCTCAATCCCTTTTCTTCGAGGGCTAACCTCCACTCATTTAACCTATTATTGACAACTTCTAGGTTTTCTCCTATCAGAACTATATCATCCGCAAACATCATACACCATGGTATCTCACCCTGTATCTCCTTTGAAACCTCATCCATTACCACTGAGAACAGGTAGGGGCTTAGAGCTGACCCCTGGTGCACACCTACTCCTATACTGAAACCTTCTGATACTCCACACCGACTCTTGACACTAGTACTCGACCCTTCATACATATCCTGGATCAAATTAACATACATTTTTGGGACATTTTTCCTCATTAATGCCCACCTTAAAACTTCCCTTGGCACCCTGTCATACGCCTTTTCTAAATCTATAAACACCATGCATAGTTTTTTATTCTTTTCTCTGTACTTCTCTACTAATTGCCTAACACAAAATAATGGCTCCATTGTCGATTTTCCTGGCATAAAACCAAACTGGTTTCCTGATATCGAGGTCTCACTTCTTATCCTCTTCTCTATAATCTTTTCCCAGATCTCCATACTATGACTCATGAGCTTTATTCCTCTATAGTTCCCACATTCTTGTATGTCTCCTTTTCCTTTAAATATTAGTATAATAAAACTCTTTCTCCAATCTTCTGGCATTTTTCCCTCTATCAGTATCTTATTAAAAAGATTTTTCAACCACCCAATGCTTACATCTCCTAACATTTTCCACACCTCTACAGGTACTCCATCTGGTCCTACTGCTTTTTTCTTTTTCATCGCCCTCACCGCATCTCTCACTTCCTCCTCGCCCACTAGACCAATCAATCCTTCATTCCATGACATACTCTCTAAAGCTTCTTTTGGATATTCCTCGTTCAGTAATTTCTCAAAATATTCTTTCCATCTTTTTTTCACATCCTCATCATTTGTTAAAACTCTCTTATCATCATTTTTTATACACCAGACATCTTGGAAATCCTTGGATCGCTTTTCTCTCACCTTCGCCAGTCTATAAATTTCTTTTTCTCCTTCTTGTGTTCCTAGCCGCTCATATAACTCATCATACCTTTTAAGCTTTGCTTTGCTTACAGCACTTTTCACTATTTTACATACATTTTTATACTCTATCCAATCTTCCCTCTTCCTACTTTTCTGCCATACCTTAAATTGCTTTTTCTTACTCGCTACTACTCTCTGAATCTCCTCATCCCACCACCACGTTTCCTTGTCTTCTGGTAAACTACTTTTGGTTTCACCAACAACCTCTTTTGCTATGTTCTTAACACAAGTGACCATCCTTCTCCAAACCTCATTTATATCTCCCTCAACATTCCACACAGCTTTTTCTTTTAATTTCTTTATAAACTCCTTCTCTTTGTTTCCTATTAATTTCCACCACCTAATTCTGATTTCCTTACCTGTATTCCTTCTTTTGTTCATCTTTTTTCCACTACACCATATTTCCATTATGAAATTTATTTCTTTAAGGATGTTAAATTTAAGTCTTGGATTTCAGGAAATTGGGTACACCCAGGAGACTATGCCTCATCTGGTATGTAATTGTATTAATATTATTTTATGCCTTAATTAAATTATAATCTTTTTTTTTATTGCCTTTAAGCTCTGCTTTTTTTTTAAAAAAATCAAGTTTTCTTTTAAAAGTACAGCATATATTGTTTATAATTTCCTATATATTTTTCTTTTATTTTTTTTTTGCATGGTATTTTTGTGTAATTTTACATCAATAGTCAGCAGTGAAACTGAGCCAGACACTCCACTTTCGTTAGGTATGAGATGTCTTCTAGTTTTTTTCTTAACATTGGTATAAACAATTCACTTACTTTTTAACTTTTGAAATTTAAAATTTTAATTTTTTAGAATGTTATTATCTTACAATAAAATCATTAAAAGATTTATATTAAAAATTATTAATTTTATATTATAATTTATATTAAATTAAAAGATTAATATTTAATCTGCAATAAGTAAATTTTTACTATAAATATTAAAATTTTTAAAAATAAAAATAAACCATAATTTTTTTTGAAAACAGCCCAATTAAAAAGTTAAAATGTACATATTTTTATTAATTTATTATATTAGAATATTTAAAATTAATAAAAATTATTAGCCAGCTTTTTATTTATTTTCATGTTTTTAATAAATTTGTATACTTCTTAAATTATTCTAACTCTTCATTTGATATTTTGTTTAAAATATTTAACTTATTCAATACTGGTATGTTTTCTGTATTGTCTTGGTCTTTCACATATGCAATGTGGTAAAAACTCACATTTTAGATTCTGAACGTAGTAATGGAATCTATTGGTTTTACAATGATGTGTATTTTTTTTTTTTTTTTTTGTTTTTTTTTTTTTTTTTTTTTTTGTGTCTGACGACACCTTTTTTGGCAGTAAAAATGCTTCGATTTACTTAAGTAGCAACTTTTCGGAAAGGAAAGTGAATGTAGATGGTACTTTGGCTAGTCTAAAATCCAACTTTTCAATACTTTTTAAAAAAATCGAAATAAACGATAAAATAATTACAAAAAAACGGGAAATTTAACGCAAAATCACGTTTTTACAAATTACATTTTTTTTAAATGCTCTAACTCAAAAACCAAAAATCGCAACAACTTGAAATTTTCACCAAATCTTTATATTGACGTTTTCTATACATGGTTAAGTTTTCAAAGTATTTTGACATATTTTGACTTATTTATAGACAATTTAAATTTTCGATTTTTGTAAAATTTTTGTTTTTAAACATCTATAAAATTTAATTGGCAGACCGAAAACTCTTGAAAATTTAATACAAGGTTTATAATAAGTTAAACTTATCGTAACTAAAAAATATCGGTGATCGGTTTACTCAAATTTTTTTTATAAGCCCTTAAATCTCAAATTTGTATAAAATGTGTAAAAATCACGATAATTTGCAAGTTATTTTGTAGATAAAAATTCATTGTAATAATGACCTATCCTATAAACGAGGTGCACTCCACCCCCAACTGTACAGCAGAGCGAGGTCCATCCGGTTCTTTTTTTGATTGTATTGTTGCACAGTTGATATATTGAAGCACTAAAGATCCTGAAAACATTTGAATTCATTATGAACTCTACTGGAGATTGATTATGCCTTTTTTTTTAAATTTATATCTTTAATTTCCATACATTTAATTTCAGCATTGTTATAATAATGTTAGTATTAAAAATTATAAAAATATTTTAGTTCTGTCTGGATATTTTGATTATTGTATCATATACAATTATTTATTATTCAGATGTATGCAATAGATAATGAAATAAATAAGTAAAACTATTATAAAATTTAACTTCTTTAAAATGTGATAAAAAATGATGACTTTTTAACTGTGATCAAATCTAGTTTATAAATGCTTTATAAATTTTATTAAGATTTATCTGTCAAATAGTAACAAATAACTTTTTATAAATTGGTTGTTGCTATTTTTAATCATTACATCATACTAAGCTTTCTTGCATCTACAAACTTAGACTTTAATCTCTAATAGTTGTTAACAACTTTTATTTTTATTAAGGAATCAGTAATGCATTATGGTTAATCATTTAGAGTAAAAAAAAATATATTATTTTATTTGCTTGTGCATAAAATATAATAATATTTTTTATTTTTTTTGGGTATACTTTTTATAAATTTCTAAAAATGTATTTTATTTATTTATTTTTCGAAGTACTGTATTTTGTCAGTACTTCGAATAAAACAATAAGAGTAAAATATTAACATACAATTTAAAGTTTTAGTAAAATGTTTATTTTTTATTATCTATTTTTATTAGTTAAGTCAAGACATTTTAAAACACTTTATATTTATATATAAAAATTCAAATACCTTAAACTATACATAATTCAATCTAAAAAAAAGGGTTTTTATAAAAAATAAATGCATTACTATTCATTCCTTAATAATATATATGCTAGTAAATAATTAAAAATAATATTTTTATGTTATAACTATTATTTTATAACTTTGTATTTATTATATTTTAATATAAAATAACAAATTATATTTAACTAAATACAACTTATTTCATTATGTTTTTGCTGCTGTAACTCAAATCATATGCTCTTGTGTCCGTCTGAAATCATAAAACAGTTAATGATAACTTTTTCGGTAAGACTAACATCTAACAAAAAATTATTTTTTATTATATAAATAATATCTATATATTTTGTTTTAATAATTCAAAGGTATGGGAAAAGAAGTGGAAAATCTCATAAAAGAAAATACAGAGTTATTAGCCACCAAAAATGCTCTCAACATTGTTAAAGATGATTTAATTATTAAAGTTGATGAACTTACAAGGTATTTTTTTACTATATAAAATGTTATTTAATAAAAAAAAATTATTTATTACTTACATTTATGTAAATTGATTTATACTAAAGTTTATTGTATATTTTAAATCATTTTAAAATAGTATTAGTTCGATTAAAAAGAATTTCATAACTTTACTTAAGAAAAATGTATTGTCTTACTTTTCAAACATCTAATATGTTTTATGTTATCTTATTTTTACCTATTTAATTTTTAATTTTTATGCTAATTTTTATTATTTTGTTAAAATTAGTGAACAACACATTTTGCGTGAAGAGTTAAAATCTTTGCAAACATTAAATATTCGTTTGACTCAAAAAACTTCTGAAGTTGAAGAAGAATTGAAAAGAACCAAACAAGAATTAGAACAGCTTAAAGTTAATAAATCAGACTCTGATGTAATTAAGTTTTCATATTATTTAGAAAATCATATTAGTATTTCAGTTATTAAGTAATATCAAAATTATTATATTATTGTGAAATGTTTATCTGGAATTTCAGGAAGAAAAATCATATGCGGAACGCAAGCGATTTACTCGTGTTGAAATGGCTAGAGTTATTTTAGAACGAAATAAATTCAAAGAACAGCTAATGGATTTAGAAGAATCTTTACGTTGGCAAGAAACTGTACGTGCCATTCGATTAGAGCCTAATGAAAAAAAAAAACAGGGTGTGTGGAGACTGTAAGTGATTAATTATTAGGTTTCTGAATGGTATAAAGAATATTCTTCATTATCTATTGCACAATAAATCAAAATAAATCTTAGTTATGCACAAATTAATTTTAATTATTATAATATCATGGCCTTAGAATTTAATATTTATCTATTCAATATATTAAAACTTATGGTCTTTAAAGTTTTAGCAGCTTGTTTGGAACCAGCACCAAACCAAATGAAATTGGACTTGGAAGTGGAAATAGCGGAGGAGGCGTAGCCGCACGCCCAAGATCAATTCATTATGATCCATCTTCTCATCAAGTTGGCCCACCTAGCATAATGAAAAGACGTAGTATGATTGAAGGGGGAAGATATAGTCGATTTGAAGATGATATGTAAGTATTTTATTATTCAGTATACATTTCTCCAGGACTAATGTTTGCATGGCTAATGGGTTTGCTAACTAAACACAAAATACATTTTTATTGAAATAAAAATATATTGCTGCTCATTGCTGGGAATTATAAAAAAATATTGTATTATGTATTTTTTTACTATTGTTGAGATAATTATCCTTATTTTATTCAATAATATTGGTAAATACTCGGTTACAGATTGGAATATTATTTTTATAACTTTCTTCAAACAATATCTCAACATAAACATTCAAACTTTATTATATAAATGTATAAAATATTTATACATTCAAAAAGAAATCTAATTAGGTTGGTCCTAGAGAAATATGTCAACTCTTATATTTTTAAAGATAACTAATTAATCAATTAAATATTTAGTTATAGTGATAAATCAAAACGTTCTGATCGAAGAGTACATTTTGGTAGAATACGTACTCATATTCCTAGAGAAGATAGCTGGTTACAAGCTTATGGTTGGAGTATGCCAGCCGATCCATCAAATGGAAGACCTCATTTAAGTATGCCACAAACTAATAGTCCAAGTACTAATTATCCAGTTCCGGTTCTAGTAAATTGTTGTTCACCACTTGCTGATACAGAACCTGGAATGAAGGTGAATATTAATTAATTTGTTTAAAATTTAATGAATCATATATAAATATATTTAATTTAAATTTTAAATCATTAAAAATATCAGGTTGGAATAGTCTAGTTGGAAAAGCCAATAGTTTTTATTTATTTTATTTTTATTGATGTGAGAGTAGTTCTAAATATTCATTGAATTATTAGATCAGTGTATCTGATTTGTAAATATTTTATATACATAATTTTAAATTAATTTCACAATATCTTTTATTTTTGTTTTAAAATAATAGATAATTTAGTATTTTTATTGTAAAAATGTTCAAATTAAAAATATTAACTGATAAAATGTGTTGTTATTTTTTTTAGTAATAATACAAATGCTAAAATACATGAAATATTATTATTGAATTTATTTCTTATTATTTTGATAAAATTAGCAATTTTGACCTATAATTTTTTCCATGATATTCTGGGTATAATTATAATATTTTTTTAATTATGTAAAAGTCAGGATTAAATTAAAAATCAATTTAATTTTTTGATTGTAGGAAATTTTTATTATTTTTAATTATTTACAAATAAATGCATTTTATCTGAATACAATATATATATATATATATATATATATTTATAATATTATACTCTTTAATAATATTATTTTATAGATGTGGTGTGCTACTGGTGTTAATCTTAGTGGTGGTGTTACTAAAGATGGTGGAGAAATAGTTGGGGCTAGTGTATTTTACAATGATAATAATGTAGAAGAATCAAAGAATACACTTATTGAACTAAAATCTACGGCTGATGAAAGCATGGAAATGCAAAAATTAGATGAAGAGTTAAAAGTATTAATGTGTATTTTTTTTTTTTTTTACAGTTTTTATTTATTAAATATATTTTTTTTTCTTTTTCTTAGGTAAATAGTAGGTCAAATATAGAATCTGAACTAGTATTATCATCACTTATCTGGATATGTACTACAACTAATAATAACACTAAAGTAGTTATTATTGATGCCAATAAGCCTGATATAGTGTTAGAAACCTTCAATATTTCTTGTCAAGCTCACATTGGTTGTATAGCTTCAGTACCGGGTAATGATAATTGTATAATTTACATGAAATAAAACAAAATTCATTTTTTATTTTACCTGATGACATTTCATTTTGATTCATTTCACTAATCATAAATGGTACATAAGAGTTAGTGTCAATAATTGTATATTATTTAATGTATTACAAAAGTAGCAGACATTTTAAATTAAAACAATGTTTAGTATTAACATTTTTAAAGTTTAATAAATATTGAAGGTAGTATTATAATTTTATTTGCAATGAATAAATATATTTATTGTAATTATTAATAATAATAAAAAAAATTATTCTTGTAATTTAGTTTTAATGTATATACATAAAAATAATGGTATTTTATAGGTGCCTTGGAAAGTGATTATAAGGATAATGATATCATAAATTGTGAACCTGAACAAACAGAAGAAGTCACTGAAGAAGATAAACAAGTTCCAAAAGAATGTAAATCTGACCTAGAAATAGGCAAAATAGTGTTTGTTAGTTGTGCAGCTGGAAGTGGAGAAACTAATTTAAATGATACAAATAAAACGGATGACATTTCAAGTGAAACAAATTCTGATAATCATGATGATGGTAATAATATTAATTTTCTTGTTGCTTTTTTTTTTTTTTTATGCCTGAATTTGCTGCTTGTTGTGTTGTGCTATTGTTTGTATTTTGCTCTTAGAAGATAGCATATCAGATTCTATTCAATCAAATATAAATAGCTGTGATATATCAAGAAGACCTAGCTTATTAAAAGAAGGTATCATTAAGGATGGATTATCTGACCCTCCAAATGGTAATTAATTTCTAAATAAAATGTTCTCTATTTTTTAGAAAATAAATATTTTTTGTGTGTTAAATTATTAAAATTGAATCATAATTTTTTTATTACATAATTGAGTTATTATTATTATAGAAATTGTAATATAACCATTCGTTTTTATGAATAAAACAATTTTTCAAAATTATGACATTTGTTATGTACAACTTACAAGTTTGTTTTAAAAACCCGAGAATTAAAAAATAAATTGTATGATGTAAATTTGTGATGTTAATTTATTTTAAAACCCTATTTGTTTATGTTTTTTCTTTAAATGTTCTTAACTATATAAAATAATTACATTGACAACATTTATCAGGTATTACAAATAATCAATATCGGATTATATTTATTATTTATCACATCAATAAAATAACTATTATAAGTGAAAAGTTACTCATATTTTAATTTCATTTTTGTATTTTTTATGGGTTTAATTTTTTATATTATTAGTTATTCATTAGATTTAGAACAGACTGTCAAATTACCATTTTACATGAGTACATTATTAAAATATTAAAATCCGATTATATTTTTCTATTAACTTCTTTAAATTATTAATTCAAATTATTTGGAAAATCCAAATTTAATGTTAGTTGTCAATATGATCAAAGCTTTGCTAGCTTATACTAATTGGTGTTTGTAAAAGTTAGTACTTATTGGTATATTTAATTTAAGCACCGGTGTTGTGTTCAACTTTTTATTTAAATATTATTAATAGTGTTTATTTGTTTTTAGTTTGATTTTAATACATATAACTCTTTTTAACTAAAGTAGTTATATATATTTAATATTAAATTTGTGATCAGAAAATTTAAATCAGTTCAAAGTTACTAATTATTATTATTTATAAACATACACTACACACACATACACATACATATATATATTTTAGTAAAGTATCTTATTGTTTGTATTGTTTTTATTTTAGATAATGGAATAGCTAAAGAAGATCTTAATAAAATGTCTAGTGTTTTACCCACGGTTTGGTTAGGATTTGAAAATGGTTGTATATTTGTACATTCTGCCAAATCACAATGGAGGCAATGTTTACATTCTGTCAAATTAAAAGATGCTGTTTTAAGTATTATGTGAGAGCTCTTAATCTGTATATCTAAATAATAGTTCATATTAACAAAATATTCATTTGTTATCTATTATACAATAATTAATTATTATATTTAATTTGTAGTTATGTTGATGGTCGTGTTCTATGTGCTTTGGCTAATGGTACTGTAGTGGTTTTTCGGCGTGATGTTGATGGACGATGGGATTTAAGTAAATATTATAGTGTAACTTTAGGACCACCTCAAAATGCAGCTCGATGTTTAGTATCTGTTAATAGTAAACGAGTCTGGTGTGGTTATAAAAATAAAGTGCATATTATTCATCCACGTTCATTGGTTGTTATAGTAAGTATTGTTACTAAATTCAAAGTACTAAAAATAATACTATTTGTAATAAACCATTTTTGAAATTATTTAGCATACATTAGAGGCACACCCACATAAAGAGAGTAAAGTACGCACTATGGTTTGGGTAGGAGATGGCGTCTGGGTATCTATTCGTCTTGATTCAACAATAAGACTTTATCATGCATATAATTATAATCATCTACAAGATGTCGATGTGCAACCATTCATAATTAAAATGCTTGGTAAATTTTCTTTCATTTGTTATTTTAAAAATTTCAACATGAAAAATTAATTTTTTTCATTTCAGGTTCTGATAAACCACAACTATCATGTATTAGGATAACAGCAATGTTGATTGCATCTAATAGACTATGGATTGGCACTGGAATTGGTGTAGTAATATCAGTTCCTCTTTTAGACAGTAAGATTATTATATATTTACTTATTTTTATCATTCGAAATATACATTTTTTTTTTTTTTTTTTAAGAAAATTACATTAAAAAGTTTTGGTCAATCATTTGAATTATAAGCATTGATTTGTATTATTTATGTATCTATATTTATAGGTATATTTTATATAATTTATATAACTGACTAACTTATTTAACAAAATTCAGTTGCTAATATTCTTATTTTTGGAACAACAAAGTTCATTATTTTATGATATTTTTTGAGTAGTTATGTTTTATTATTTATTAGAAAAGAAAAACGTTATTCTTGTCAAAATTATATACAAATATATAAATAATTATTTTCTTATATTTATTTATATTTTATTCTTATTGACTATTTTTGTTTTGTTTATATAGAAGGTTTGTTAGGTTTTCCAATTAATAAAGAAGTGAAAGTGTACTCAGAACCAAAAACTCAAGAGATAACACCAAGTAGCTTTATACCATATTGCTCAATGGCTCACGCACAACTTTCTGTGCATGGTTTTAGAGATTCAGTAAAATTTTTTGTGTCTGTACCAGGTAAGTTACATTTTAGATTCTGAACGGAGTGATGGAATCTATTGGTTTTACAATGATGTGTGTTTTTTTTTTATTTTTTTTTGTGTCTGAAGACACCTTTTTTGGCAGTAAAAATGCTTCGATTTGCTTATGTAGCAACTTTTCTGAAAGGAAAGTGAATCTAATTGGTACTTTGGGGGGTCAAAAGTAAACAATTTTCAATATTTTTTAAATGCGACGGGAAAAACCCTAAAAAAAATAAGGGAAAAACGGGAGTTTTTACGCAAAACCAGTTTTCGACAAAATCAATTTTTTTATTTTGCTATAACTCAAAAACTAATCGATGTAAATACTTGAAATTTTCACCAAATGTTTAGATTGGCGTTCTCTATACACCATTAAATTTTCAAAGTATTGACTTTTATTGAGCTATTTATAGACAATTGAAATTTTCAATTTTTTTAAGTATTTTTTTTTAAAATAATGATAAAAATTTTTTGGCCGGCCAGAAAATCTTGAAAATTTAATACAAGATTTCTTATAAGTTGTTCCTTAACTGATAAAAAAAAATCTAAAATCGTAAGTCACAATTTTTTTTTATAAGTGCTCAAAGTTCCAATTTATACGAAATATGTAAAAATTGCAAAAGTTTTAACAAAAAAGTTATTTTGTAGATAAAAATTCATAAAATATTTTCTGTTCATACTTAAGGTTCAAAATTTTCACACTAGGTAGTCTATAAGCTACTCTTCAAAAATCTTTAAAAAAAATTCTACCAGACTAAGAGGAAAAAATTTTATGACTGTTTGAAATTTAAATATTTACAAAATTGCATAAAATAGCGATTTATTCTCAAACGATTTTAAATATTTGTTATAATTCAAAAAGTATAAGTCGCAGATTTTTGAAATTTCTACCAGCTGTTAAGATTGGTATTTCCTTTATGTCATATTTTTTTCAAAATATTATATTGATTTTTAAGCCACTTATAGGCATTTAAAATATTCGATTTTTTTTATATTTTTTTTTTTTATAATCGGTGATAAAAAAAATTTGGCTCGTACAAAATACTTGAAAATTTAATAGAAGATTCCACAGAAGTAGTTCTTAATGTCATTAAAAAAATATTAAAATCCATAGGCACAATTTTTTTTTATAAGCGTTTGAACAGCGAATATTGACAAAAAATTACATGTATAATATTCGAGACTGACAAACTATGTTGCTGTATGCAACTGCCAACCTATCCTAATTGAAAAATATATTTATCGTTTCAAAATAAAATATACTTTTTACAATATTTATAAATAATAATGTATTATATCCTAGACAAACATATTAACTCTGTTCAGAATTGTTATTCGTATACAATGATATCTATCATTGCATTCAAATTTAACAAATCCATTGTAATAATGACCTATCCTATAAACGAGGTGCACTCCACCCCCAACTGTACAGCAGAGCGAGGCCCATCCGGTTCTTTTTTGACATAATATTATTTAAATTAGGTATTGCTGAGTGCTGTGAGCCCTTGGCTATTTTTGAAATTTTCAAATATTTTTTCTATTTGTAAATTGTAAATTTTTGAAGTTACTTTTTTTTTTTAATAAAAAAATTTGAGATAATTAGTAAAAATATGAATCAGTTGAAGGATTTAAAAAAATCATTTAAACATATTTGCTTGTATAATGTATAATATATCATAGTTATTTTTTTGAAAATTGTTTTTACCGTTATTCTTAAAATTTTAGGATCTGGAGGTTTTTCTGCAGCATCTGCTATTCAACAAGATGATCCAATTGTTGAAAGTGTACCAGATACCGAACATTTGACATCCACATTGATTATAGCTGGTGGTGAAGGTTATATAGATTTTAGATCTGGTAAATATAATATAAATAATGATTTAATATTTAAAATAGAAAGAATTGTAGGCAAAAAATGTCTAAAATGTTTTGTCTGTAGCCGATGGGGAAGAAACAAATGATACAACTTGCCATTTGCTCGCTTGGTCTATGTTGTCTAGAATTATTCAACAGGACAATTGCTAAAAGTTAAAAAAATTTCCCTCAAATATTAAAATGGTATTTATAACTGGTCCATAATTTTAGCTTGAATTTTTCTTTTGATACTGATGTGGTTCAATTTCTTGATTTCTGTCTTAAAATATTATCATATTTTTTCAAAGCACTAATTATTATAAACAGCATAAATTGATAATACCTATGTATGAAATTTTACTTTCTACTATTTAATAGAATTAATTTTTAGCTAATGTTTCTGCATTTTTTTAAAGCACTTGTTTAACAACAGTGGGTTTTTTTACTTTGATATTTTAATAGTTTTATTTGCCATTACTTAAAGAGCACTTTTATTGTTTCCCAAGTATAAAATTTAAATACTTATTAAACTAATTACTTCTTAAAAATAAAAAAAACAACTTTATATTCATAAATTTGTTTATGTATAATTCAAATTTCAGTATTATATTATATTTTTAAATTCTTAGATAAATATATTAATTCAACTATTTCTTACTTTCAAGCATAATGAGGAATGTATTTAATTTATAATTATAATAATTATTTCTTGTTAACACTTGACATTAAAACTGTATTAATAATAAGTGTTAATAATTTAAAAATTTAATTTTTTAGGTACATATATATATAACAAATCATAAAATTTAGCACTTATTTTATTTTTCATTTTTAAAATTTGAAATGTGACATCATTAAATATTTATATATATATATGTTATTAATGGACACTTACAATTTTCTTTTATAAATAATGATTATTTAATATTATAATGTATAGTATTGATTGAAATAAAAATAATTTCAATTATTAATTATTAACTGTAGGCTACTAATTTTTTTTTCATTCATACATACATAGTTGTTCATGTATTTTTTTTTGAATGATTACCTTATATTGTCTTATTGTTAAGGTAATAAAGGGTATGTATTTAACTAAATTATTTTTTTTAACCTTCAGTAGGTCATGCCTTCATTAGGTAGAGTACCTATTCTGTTTATTCGCAATTAGTGCATACCTTTGTTGTTTTTCTATCACATTGACGATCAATTTGTTTTCCTAATAATAGAGGAAACACCTGCTATTTCCGTAACATAATTTTTTCTAGGCATTCTAACTCGTTGATTTGTCGTTTAATATTCCATTCAGTTCCATCTTTCCCGACATAATATGGCAATATTCTCATGCTAAGTGGTAACTCATCGTCTGATTTATGATAAGTATAGTTGTTTGGAACTATATTATCAACAAATTTACATATTAATTATTCTGAGTTTTCTTCACCAGAAATATCAGATTATTTAGTACCCGTATTACGATCGTTTTGATCAATTTCATTATTATCCTCTTCTTTGTCATTTGAATATCCTCCTTAAATATTGTCATTATCATCGAAATCGTCATTAAATGTTTCAATTTTTCATTGTTCTTATTCGTCCATTTCAAAAAATAAATATTATGGAAAAAAGTAAATGAAAACGCTGTTTTGTCACGTGGGGTAAGAATTTGCCAAATTTTTAAATGCACACTTATAATGCTGGTATTGAATTTACTAACTGATAAAACGTTATGAAAACATTATATAATTTAATAATGGCATATAAATAGAAGCAGATAAAATCTAATATCCAATTACATCACAAAAAATAATATTAAAACATAGTATAAAACTAGTGGGGTAATAATTTACCCTGCCCGACCTATTGAAGATTATGGCCATACCAATAATCTTGTTTGATTTAATTAAAAAGTATATTTTTTTAAGAACCTCAATTGGGTTATTTTGTTTTAATTAAGATAATAATAATAGATTTATAGAGAAGTACTGGGACAACCCGTTTCCCTGTTGATGTCGGTTCAAAAGGGGGGGAAGATAATAATAGATCTATTTTGAACTTTTCATTGATTATGTTACATTTTATTTTTTATACAATGATTAAATGTGAGCACAGCCAGTAGTAGTAATATATCATATGAGTCTTTGAAACTTTAGCTTTCAATACTATAATTTCAATGAAAGTGTACAAAATGAATGCGAAAATATATGTTTATAATAATTTGGAAACATAGTTTATTTGCTTACAAAATTGTTTAAAATAAAATAATAGATTTACATTTATTGATGATTAATATAATGATGTAATTATAAAATTATAAAGTATTAAGTATGATCTTAACAACTCAAAATTTTAAAGGAAAAATAATTTGAGTTTTAAATTAAATATATATCATTCGAGTATACATTCAAATTTTTTTTTTATAAAGGCAAAGGCAAAACAAAATTGTAAAATTAAAATTTATAAAGTATCGAAAAAAATTATTTAGAATTTAAATTTATTAAAAACTATATAGTAATCTTGTATTATCATTATTGTATTGTAATCTATTATATAAGATGATTTCATCAAATAATATAATGTTTAATGTTATCATTATTTGGTTATTTAATAAATTGTGAATAATAACAGCTCTATTTAAAACAAATATACATTCATAAAATATTAAATCTATATGGCTCAGCCTAATTTTTGTTGGTTTTTGTTTAAATATTGAATTTTAATAATTAATATATTGATTATACTATCTATAATTAATTATGATAATAATAATAAAATACAACTGTGACTAACATTTAAAACATTTAAAAACTTTATAAGTAATATATTTAATAATTTTAGATGAACAAGGAGATAGTGACTACTTTGACCGGACAGAAAAAAATCAGTTATTCCTTTGGGAAGTTCTTACAGATATTAAAAATAAAGTAAGAATAAATGTTGACTTACTGAATAATACAATATAGTTAAACTGGATTTACTGAAAATTTCATATGAAGTGCCATTTGTATTATTTTATTTTAACTGAGTGTATTCAATGGTATTCAAACTACTCTTCCTTCATTTTATTTTATTACTATTAACTGTTGCTTTTGTTACCTTATTATTTTCTCCATCTGTTGTATTATTATTATTATTTACATTATATTATATTGTGCTGTGATTTATAACTCATTTAGTACATGTTTGAGGTTTTTTTTTTTTTTGTAACTGTTGTTGATTTTTTTCTTAATTATCGGACAATATTTATTACTTTGTTTAGACTTGTTAAAAAATTTTTTTTTTACATTTATGTACAACAAACATTTTAGTCAACCCGTATATATAGAATTATTTAATTTGTATTTCAAATAATTTGATTTAACCAAATTAATTATTTAAATTATTTGTAATACATATTTACATATATTATAGTTATTTTAAATAATCATAATTGTATTATTTTTTTTTGTAAATTATTTTAAATTTGTACATAAACTTTTTTAATATTTGCTTTATTATATATTGTATGATTTAGATATTACATATTGTTTTTTTATTTAAAATACCTAGTGGTCAAATGTGCATTTATTTTCAATTTGATATATGATGTGCAATTATATTTTTGTTTTTAAAATCTGTGTATTATTATAACTTTTGAGTAAACATGTTAATTATAAAAATAAAATAATAATAAATATTTTTAATATTCGTAATAATAATTTAATATAGGCTATAATTTAATATTTTCTGTTAAGCTGCAATAGCTTGGCTATGTAAACATCTATTTCTAGACCAAGTATCTGATATTATTATAAAAAAACTGTACATCAATATCTTGCTAAAATTATTTTTCTTGTCATGAGCGCTATATGACTGCATGTATATCAACATTCAAATTAATGTCAATGTCTCAACATCAATATTACGCTTAAATGTTTTTTTAAATTATAAAAAGCTATGATTAAAAGATATATGTTATACACAATTTAAGGCAGTAACATGTATTAGATATTTTATTTATTAATATATATAAATATATATTTTTTTTAAGAATCAAAATATTTGATAATTTAAATAACTCAGTTATAAGTTCTACCACTGAATCTTATTTTTCACAGTGAATGATTAGGCACTGGTATTTGTTTTAGGATATAAATGCAATTGATATTTAACAACCAAAAACATTTCAAATAATTTAGTATTGATAGTAACTTCCAACATTGTTTCTAAACAAAATAAATTTTGTTTAAAAAATAATAGAATAGTTGCAATGTATAATAATGTAAAACTTATATTTCACATACATGGATATCCATATCACAGTAAAAGTATTTTGTACGATCTTCTCATTAAACATCTTATAACCAGTATACGTGCAAATTTTATAAACAATATTAAATAATAATTATACCATAATATAATATATGTCAAAAATATGTGTGTACATATATAAATAAACATATTTACATACTCAAACACACATAAATATAACATAAATCAATTTTATAATTCAAAACATGCACCGTGATAATAACAAAGTCAACTATATTTAAAAAAAAAAAAAAAAAAAAAAAAAAACAAGTAAAATATATAATAATTTGTTACAGTAACATAATAGCTAATATGATTTTGAAGAAGTATATAACATATATAATACAGATGGAAAAAATTAAAGCCAATGATTTAACTTCTTCAAAGTCACAAAAGAATAATCAAATATATTATATTTATTTGTAATCATATTTCATAAAATTTAACAAAAATATTTATAAATTATTCTTATGATCCCTGTAATTCAAACACTAAACTAAAACACACAGAAAAAAAATAATACATAGGTAACAAAAAATTGTCTTTTGAAAAAAAAAAATTTAATTTATAGGTATATTAAAATACAAATAAATATATTATATTTATGTATGTAAACATTTTATTTATTAAAATGCTTTATTTATCAGAATGATTTATGATTTATCATAAACACGGAAGTTGCATATAAAAAACGGACGGACAATTTAAAAACTTATATGTTGACTATTGATTATAATAAAATTCATAAATAAATTAATAAGAAAAAAATGTTAAAACATTTTCGTTTAATTTTATTTGGGTGATAAAAATATACTTAAAATGATAATGCCATGAAGTAAGTTTAAAATTTCAAACTAACCATTACCTATCTAAAGAATTCCCATTATGCGAATTTTCAACTAAAGGCACACCTGAAGTGTTAGATGTAACTGGTGTTTTAACAAAATCCTTAACATTTGATTCAGAAGAATTATCTGCCGATGGAGCATCTCCCAAAAGTTGTTTTGGAATAGATGTATTTAATAAATCATAATTTGTTTGATCAGCCTTTTCTTGATCTTTTAAATTAGAATCTAAATCAATTATTTATCATAATTTATACACAGATAGAACAATAATAAACAAAAATCCTTACGTGGCAAATTGTTCACCAAAGAAAATGTATTATCTGGATATTCAAATACAGGAGACATATCTTCTGTATTTTGTTCAACCACATCAGAAAATAATTCATGTTCAATTATTGGATCTCCATTGGTTATCATTGATTCACCAAAACTTGAATCAAAATTGGCCCAACCAGTTTCAAGCCTTGGTGTAGGTTCTATAATATTGTCTCCCCAAGGACTCAAAGGAAAAACACTAGAAGCTAAATTACAAAAATGCATTATTTAAATAATGAATGTACCAATAACTTTGTAATTATTGAAACTTAATTAAAGAGTATTAATCACGATAAATCATTAGCAGATATACAAATGAAGATTTAAATTAAGTTCATAAAATGTCTTTTTTAAGTTATTGTTAAGAATAATAAACTGTAATACTTACCATTGATAGAATTATTATCAATTTTCATTTCACTAGATGTTTTTGCATTTAATTGAGACCTAAAGGTTTCCCAATCAGAGGTTTCTGGAGACCAATACCTTCAATAAATGCATTTGTATTTTTAGCATTATTTTTTAGAAAAATATTATTTAATAAACTTACAAATTACAATCCTTTGGTGTTAAATTGCTTGATTTATCATAAGAGTTATTAAAAATATTAACACCATAATCTCTTTTGGATGTACCTAAATCAGGATCCTCCCACAGTTGATTGTTATACAAATTTAAAACTCCAGATTGATCATTATTTGTATCTTTGCATTCTGAAGAGTCAATATTAATTTCCGACGATCTCACTGAACACATACGATTAAACATTTCTGCCTGCATTTCCATTGAGTCCCTAAAAATAAATCAATAAAGTAAATTATAAAGTAAAATAAATAATAAAAATGTATTTACTTGTTGTCATCATCATCATCATCATCATCATCATCAAAATTTATATTCAATCTTGATATACCAAGCTCATTGTCATTGCTATTAAATTCAATTTCAGAATGTCCATAAATTGCTTCATCTTCCATTTCTTTTCTGCTATCCATTGCAGCAATTTCATCTCGAGGATGTGGTCCACCCTTCAAATACATATAATTAAATAAATATTGGAAAACAATAATGTCTCATATGTAACACTTATATAACTAATATTTACACACCAAACAAGAAGAAATTCTTTCCTCATTATCTTCTAAAGTAGTAGATGTAAAAGAATCCCAGCGATTTACTATATCACTGTCTAATGTATTTACAATAATTCCTCGGAAATGATCTGAATAAAATGCTTCAGTATTATGTAAACTTTTAGCAATTGTTGCTAAATGGCCAATATACCCTTTTCTATTTTTTCCTGGCTTAATACTAGAATAAAAAGAGTATATTAAATTTTTTTTTTTAATTAACTCATATTTGTAATGTATTTATTTAATTGAATTAAAAATTCCTTCAAATTATATATGACAATTTATTTTAATCATATACAGTAAAACTCGTCTAAGATGCAGTTTTCCGTCGTTCCCTAGACATTTCCTATACTAGTCAATGTAAAAATTAACTGTAAAAACGCTCTTTAATTCAGCAGATTATGATAAAATGCAGTAATTAAGTGAAAATAAAAATAAAAATGTTACTTGTTTCTATGTACTTAACGTATTTATCTGTTTATTTATCCAACAGTATCATAACGAGAAGATATGTATTTTATCATATTATAAGGTTTGAAACAATCAAGACGAAGATTCATTACAGACTCGAAACTATCGAATTATTGCTAATTCACAACATCTATCATTTCAAAAAGTATTGTCTTACATAGAAAATGCTGAAGAAATGTTCGGTTATGTCAATAATATCTAAAACATTCTTGCTGACACGTATTGTCAGAATCTTAAGCAAACAAAAGTAGATAATTTTTTTAATATGCAATAAAATAACAATAATAAAAATACATGTATATAGATAAATGTATGTGTAATTTATTTTTTAAATTAAATTCAACAGCAAAAAATTAAAAAAATTATAATTTATAAATGTTTTACCTGTTAAATTAAGTTCAATAATAAAAAAATTAACTTGATATTTCAATCATTTATTTTTTAAATTCCTGTAAAAGATGCTCTTGTAAGGTGGTTTCTTATAGAGCATCTTAAGTGTTATTTTTTTTTTGTAAATCAAATAGTTTTGATTAATATTGTACATTAAATATTTTATTTTAACTATGATTATAAAAATGTTTTAAACTAGGTAATTCAATTATTAACTTAAATTATATAATGTTTACTATCAGAAGTCCAACAAAGTTAAACAGAAAATATATTCAAATATATTCTAGATTATAGTTTTGTCTTAATACATACCATATTTCATTATCAAGAATACTTTCAATTAATTTACAATCTTTGATAACCTATAAAACAAAAATTAAGAGTAATTGAGTAATTTTGTACAAATTGTTCATAAGAAATATATGTTATGTTCTTACATGAGCTATAAATGTGCTGTTTTCTGCGATTGAGTGATTACAACACATAATTTCATGGAAGCATTGAACTACTTGAGTATGTAAAAAATTATTTAGTTCATAACAAAAAAAGCAATCCTACAACAAAAATTTGGTAAATCAATATTTTTTTAACTTTGAGTACACAATAAGAAATAAATATTATATTTAACCGGTAGGAGAACAATAACTAATTACTTAATTATAGCTTAATATACAATTTTTAAAATATAATCAAGTTTTTATCAATGAAAATAATTCAATAAAAATTAAGTAAATTATATCATAGTTAACCAAATAAATGAGTACAAGAATAAAAGTTAAATATATATTACGACGTTATATGTCACTTACCAATGAGCACCTCTCATTTAATGATGGTTTGTTTTAAAATATTATTGTTTTAATACTAGTACTTTTGTTATTGTACTGTTACTTTATTGTTAAAGGAGTTACCCATATATTTGTAATAAATTAATATAAAACAGAAACATACTAGTAATTTTAATCTATATATATATATATTTATCAATGTTTTAAAATTCAATTAATTAACCATCTTTCATAATGGAAAATTCTACAATACCAATAATAAACATAATAATTTGTAAAATATTGATTAAATACTTACAAGAAGAACTTTTATTGTATTAAGTTGAGCAAATCGTTCATTTATTTGTTGATTGTGCATACTTAGTAATGAACTTATAAATTTAACGATTTGCAAACGTACATTACCAAAAGGATTTTCAATTACATTACCCATAGATTCCAAACTTTCAATCTAACAAAATTTTAAAAGTTTTTTAATATTTGAATACAACTAAATAAATTATCTTAAATAATTGCTGAGGTTTAAAAGTTCTATATGTATAATTACTCGACAAAAATAGTATTAGTAGTATTATATATAAAAGTGATTTATAGTTATATGAATATTTTTAATATAGAACTTAATTCTACATTTGTGCAGTTAATATTTACCTTAGGAGGAGTTAACAAAATATTATGAATATGTTCTAAAAATGGTAAGATTGTAATACACAAAATTTCAGCCATAGACTGTTTTTTATTATACACCTCATCAGAATCTCCACTTCTAAAGAGAGAAAAATGTATCAGTACTAAATATTAAATCAATATTCATCAACTAATTCAACTAACTTGAACTTAGTAGCCATCAATAAAGTTTGCAAAATTGAAATACCGCCCAATAATGTACTTTCAGTCTTCTCATTTTGGCCAAATATTTTTACTAATACCATGTTTACAGTCTCTGGTCTAAATTTTTAAGAAAACATATTAATAAAATCATTCAAATCATTCAAAATAATATGTCTTACGATTCAATTGAAATAACAAGTGGGTTTTGTTCAAGAGGATGCAATTCTGATGCAACTTCAATAGCACAAATTATTTCAGCTGCATTCAATTGTCTAATAGAAACATTTTTTGAATCTAGTGTGTTAACCAATTTTAAAATTAGTTGTTCTTTTTCAAATAGCTAAAATAAAAACATATTCAATTTAATATTTATATATATAAATATAAATATATATATTATATATATATAATAACAAAATATGTTAAATGAGTATAATTTAAATTATATTAGTAAACTTACTGTGAATATATTACTTCGTAAAGGAGGTCCTTCTAAAAGAGTTGATATTTTAATAATGAGATCCATTATAGCAGATGTATCAAGATGTTTAAGCAACAAATCGATAAAATTTCCTTTGCATGTTACTTTCTCAAGTGCTTTAAGACAGTTAAACTGATATGTATACCAATCCTAGGATTAAATTAAAAATAAACTATAATAAAAAATTTTACAAAACAAAAATATTTTACAATAATAATTTTGATTACAAGTTATAAAATACAAATATAAAAAATAATAAGGCAAGATTTAGAGTGTTTGTTTAATATACTATGTTTATATGATGGCGTTAAAACGGTTTAAAATTAAACAGTTTTAGAATTATTTAAAACGGTTTAGCTTAAATCAGATGTTTATATACGAACATATATTAAATTGGTTTAGCTAATATTTTATAAACCATTTTAAAATTAATATTTTTACTTCATGACTTTGGTGGTTTGTTCCAGGAGAATATCTGATAAGTAATAATAATAATAATATAATAATAGTTTGATTCATAATATATTTTCATAATAAATTTATAATTTTGCATTTATTGTGTTCACAATAATTAAAATGTCAAAATTAAAATTAATTGTTTCAATTCTTTGTGAATTAAAACGCAAAAGATTGCTGATTGAACAACGAAAAAAAAAGTATTAAAAATTATAATTTGTAAAAGAAAATTATTAAAACATAAAATGTTATTATTATGTGCCACCAACTATTGTTGAAGATGCTCTTTCCCTGACATTAGTGAACCAAATAAATCAGTTTATAATTATAATATTATTATTAAGTGATAAC
The DNA here is from genome assembly GCA_034509805.1 of Sipha maydis. NCBI lineage: Eukaryota > Metazoa > Arthropoda > Insecta > Hemiptera > Aphididae > Sipha > Sipha maydis. Next base: position 34,022 of record JASXSY010000386.1, on the reverse strand, counting down.
TGATAACATGAATCACAATAATTGTGGTAAACGTATTGCAAAACATACCCCGCGTTTATATGTACATTTGATAAACCGGTTTGAGCATATAAAACAGTTTTAATTCTTTAACTACATAGCGTGAGCGTTTTAACTTTTAAAACGGTTTACATTTTTCAAACAGTTTTTAAATGTTTACATGATGTTAATGGGTCTTAATTTCAAATTGTTTTAACGCCCTCATATAAACATAGTAATAGATTACATTCATTATTGTATTTATTTAATTAAAATAAGTATTCAATTTTATTAAGGATTACATACTTGAGTTCCTGTTTTCAATATGAGACTACATAAAGTTCGACTAAAATATGATGCCATTAATGAATTAAGTGGGGGTTCATTGTCTTCCAGGAAACTAAAAAAACATTTCCAAATGTCTTCCTCGTGTGAAAGAACATTATACATAGGCTGAATATCGCTAGTTAATATTTCACAAGCTAGATTTGGCAAAACAAAGCGCATTTCTGGTTTTTCATTTTCTTGAGGTTCTTGTGTAACAAGACGGACCAATGCCAATGCAACATCAGGTTTAGTTAAACTATAGCAAAACAAAATTTAGTATTAAATAAAGACTTTATAAAATAAGGTAACAAGATGTTTTCAATTGGGAAAGAAGAAGGAACAAATTAAAACTTAGTTCAAAAACACATTTGTTGACAAATCATCAAATTTATATTCAAGGGTAGAAAATATATAAAAATAGAAATTTGTAAAATACAAAAAGAAATTAAATTTTTTGTCTTACCCCTTATTTGATCAATTTTTTTTAAATCAATAATAATAACAGAAATGTGAAGAGCATTAAAAAAATGTTTAATGATTTAATTAGCACCTTTTATTTCATGTAACTTACCATAAAAGTACAATTAATAAATATTGAGTATCATATAAATAGCAAGAGATATTTGTAAATTATCAAAAAATAAATACTTACAAATAAAAACAGCTAGTTTTCTTTATTTTAATTGTAAATTAGTTTAAATTCAAAGCTTAATTAATTAAAATTAAAATTTACCTACCGATTAACCAAACAAATTTGTTTTACAAATAATATACTAATATTCAAAATATTTTAGACATGTAATAACACTAAAACCATACAATTTAGTAACAACATTGTTATAAATAGTGAGCATTAAGCTCGATTAATCATTTATTAGCCAATTAAACAATAACATTTTTTTATTAAGAAATTATACTGTATACATATTACTTTGATAGAAATTTGATATTCTCAATAATAAGTAAGCTGAATTTGAACCATAAAAAAAAAGATAAATACACTTAAAAAATAAAAATGATAACTTTTAAATGCACCTCTGTTATGCTTTTTAACTAAAAAGGAACTACCAAAATTAAAAGAACCGTATGGGCCTCGCTCTGCTGTACAGTTAGGAGTGGAGTGCACCTGGCTTATAGGATAGGTCATTATTATAATGGATTTGTTAAATTTGAATGCAATGATAGATATCATTGTATACGAATAACGATTCTGAACGGAGTTCATATGTTTGTCTAGGATATAATACATTGTTATTTATAAACATTGTAAAAAGTATATTTTATTTTGAAACGATAAATATATTTTTCAATTAGGATGGGTTGGCAGTTGCATACAGCGATATAGTTTGTCAGTCTAGAACATTCTACATTATATTATATTTTACATGTAATTTTATGTCAATATTCGCTGTTCAAACGCTTATAAAAAAAAATTGTGCCTATGGATGTTAATAATTTTTGAATGACATTAAGAACTACTTCTGTGGAATCTTCTATTAAATTTTCAAGTATTTTGTAGGAGCCAAATTTTTTTTATCACCGATTATAAAAATAAAATGTAAAAAAGTCGAATATTTTAAATGCCTATAAGTGGCTTAAAAATCAATATAATATTTTGAAAAAATATGACATAAAGGAAATACCAATCTTAACAGGTGGTAGAAATTTCAAAAATCTGCGACTTATACTTTTTGAATTATAACAAATATTTAAAATCGTTTGAGAATAAATCGCTATTTTATGCAATTTCGTAAATATTTAAATTTCAAACAGTCATACAATTTTTTCCTCTAATTCCGGTAGAAATTATTTTAAAGATTTTTGAAGAGTAGCTCATAGATAATCTAGTGTTAAAATATTGAACCATAAGTATGAACAGAAAAAATTTTATGAATTTTTATCTACAAAATAACTTGCAAATTATCGTGATTTTTACACATTTTATACAAATTTGAGCATTAAAGGCTTATAAAAAAAATTGAGGTAACCGATCACCGATATTTTTTAGTTACGATAAGTTTAACTTATTATAAACCTAGTATAAAATTTTCAAGAGTTTTCGCTCAACCAATTAAATTTTATAGATGTTTAAAAACAAAAATCGAAAATTTAAATTGTCTATAAATAAGTCAAAATATGTCAAAATACTTTGAAAACTTAACCATGTATAGAGAACGTCAATATAAAGATTTGGTGAAAATTTCAAGTTGTTGCGGTTTTTAATTTTTGAGTTAGAGCATTTTAAAAAAAAACAATATCTTTGTCAGTCTAGAATATTATACATTATATTATATTTTACATGTAATTTTATGTCAATATTCGCTGTTCAAACGCTTATAAAAAAAAATTGTGCCTATGGATTTTAATAATTTTTGAATGACTTTAAGAACTACTTCTGTGGAATCTTTTATTAAATTTTCAAGTGTTTTGTACGAGCCAAATTTTTTTTATCACCGATTATAAAAAAAAAATGTAAAAAAATCGAATATTTTAAATGCCTATAAGTGGCTTAAAAATCAATATAATATTTTGAAAAAAATATGACATAAAGGAAATACCAATCTTAACAGATGGTAGAAATTTCAAAAATCTGCGACTTATACTTTTTGAATTATAACAAATATTTAAAATCGTTTGAGAATAAATCGCTATTTTATGCAATTTCGTAAATATTTAAATTTCAAACAGTCATACAATTTTTTCCTCTAATTCCGGTAGAAATTTTTTTAAAGATTAATGAAGAGTAGCTTATAGATAACCTAGTGTTAAAATTTTGAACCTTAAGTATGAACAGAAAAAATTTTATGAATTTTTATCTACAAAATAACTTGCAAATTTTCGCAATTTTTACATATTTCGTATAAATTGGAACTTTGAGCACTTATAAAAAAAAATTGTGACTTACGATTTTAGATTTTTTTTTATCAATTAAGGAACAACTTATAAGAAACCTTGTATTAAATTTTCAAGATTTTCTGGGCAGCCAAAAAATTTTTATCGTTATTTAAAAAAAAAATACTTAAAAAAATTGAAAATTTCAATTATCTATAAATAGCCTAATAAAAGTCTTTGAAAATTTAATGGTGTATAGAGAACGCTAATCTAAACATTTGGTGAAAATTTCAAGTATTTACATCGATTAGTTTTTGAGTTATAGCAAAATAAAAAATTTGATTTTGTCGAAAACTGGTTTTGCGTAAAAACTCCCGTTTTTCCCTTATTTTTTTAGGGTTTTTTCCGTCGCATTTATAAAATATTGAAAATTGTTTACTTTTGACCCCACAAAGTACCAATAAGATTCACTTTCCTTTCAGAAAAGTTGCTATATAAGCAAATCGAAGCATTTTTACTGCCAAAAAATGTGTCGTCAGAAAAAAAAAAATAAAAAAATAAAAAAAAAAACACACATCATTGTAAAATCAATACATTCTTCACTCCGTTCAGAATCTAAAAATGCAAAATACTTCATAAAAAGTTCTATAAATTAAATACCATAAAAACAAAAACTTCTAGCAACTACTTGATAACGAGTAATAATAAAAAACATTTCAGGCAAGAAGAAATTGTAAATGCTATAAAGAAAATTGTAAAGCATAAATGTAAAATCTTAACTATTCAAACAAAAATGTCTTCTATGATATAAAAATACATTATCAATATTTATTAACTAATATTTTTATAATAAAAAACATATTATTTTTAAATCAAAGAAAAAAAATGTGACAATTAATAAAAAAAAAAAATTAAAATGTATTATGCTAATTAATTATTTAATATGAAAAAATATGATGCATATGTTAAATTATATTACCGTATTAGATAATAGTCTTTAAATACATTTATTATGAGAAGCAAATCTTATTTTCTTATTTTAATAGTTAAAATTGTTTTATGTATTTAAATAGATATTATATTATTTTAATATGAATTATATAGAGATTACACATAAATCATTCTACTAGTTTGAAAATGTCTAATTAACCAATTCAGAAAAATAGAACTTCTGTAATTCTTAGAAAAATAATAATAACATCAATTATAGGACCATTCTTTTAAAAGTATCAAAGTGTGTTCCAATCTTTTAATTATTTTAAACTAAAACAATTATACTTACAAAAATACTAATTATTAATACTTACAAGTCTATTAGTTTTTTGTTCTGACCCTTAAGCTCTTCTAAGAGATTTTGTTCTCTCATGAGATCATCTAGGCACAAATTCTAAGACATAAAGAAAAGAAAAAACATTAACTTAACAATATTAAGATAAACAATAAATTACCTCTCTATCAAAAATGGAATCCCAATTGGATGCAGGATTATTTTTCCAATACATGATGAATATCACAGGTTCAATTAAAATTAAAATATATTACTAAAAGTAATTAATAAAATCACACACTGATTGATAATGAGTAGAAACAGTAAGAATATTTATCACAACAGATAACAATTTACTTAAAAAGAAAATATGTTTAATGAACCACATCCAAAAAATTGGTTATCACATCTGGAAATCCCTGAATGTCCGATATGAAACAAAATGTAAACGTTTATAGGCACTACTAAGCATGTAATTGTTAAACTAAATACACGTCCGTTTTATATATTATCTATGAAACTAATTAGTATAAAAAAGAAGAGTAAAGAAAATTTAAAATGAATGAAAACAAATTTCTAAGCGACAAATACATCGTATCAAGTATCAACTATCACGAAATGGCGGTCGCAATTTTTTTTTACAGTGTGCACATATCTATGAAATAATACTTTGTTGAAAATAATTTTCTACATCTGACATATCTCAATATTGATAAGTTATCTTTATATGTTTGAAAACAGGTCAGTTGAATTTAATAATTTATTGTTTTACCAGTCATTTTTACCGTCAGGCACGGACTAAGATAGACTATCTTAGTCCGTGCCGTCAGGCAAGCTAGGCATAGGGGCTTCGTTATTAAGAGGCCTCGAATTATTATGAACCTTTTTTTTTTTTTAAATATATAAATAATAAATTAAATATACTTAAAAAAAAAAATCAACGTAAAATGCCACATTTTTTTATTTTATATAAGGGCCTCAAAATACCTAAAGCAGGTTCTGGTTCATACAACAAGCCTACAATACTATTTGATTTTTACTAGACCACTAGTTTTATAATAGTGTATTATTCTGGAACAACTTTACTTTACCGGACACCCTTTTTTTTGACAATTTTTTTTTTTACTTAGTTATTTTTTAACGAAAAAAACGTTAGTGAAATCAGAATTTGGCGCTAGGACTTAGTTTTCAAGTTATGAATTTACGTAGTTAAGCGTTTTAGTTAGGTTTTTTTTTAATACCATTATAGGCTCAAATAATTCAATTGCAACAGTGGCTTGTGTGGGAAATCGTCGACCAAAGTAAAGCTCGGTGACTGGTACTGGTTTAATTCCCATGAAGCATTCCTAAATTTTTTGCACTTTTTATGTACATATTATCAGCTAAAATCAGTTTTAAAACGAAAATATCCCCCGATTTGATATGCAACACCACCCCAAATAGATCACAGGATAAAAAAAAAAATAATTTTGAGTGCACCTCGAGACCGGCTGGGGTCACTCGCTCAGACAGTTAAAAACGAAAATATCCCCCGATTTGCAACACCACCCTAAGTTGATGAGTAAATTAATGCAAAGTAAAATGAGTAAAAATGAGTAAAATAATGCAATAAATTATTGTGGTCGGATCGGAGTTGAACACGAGACGTTCTGTGCCGAATCCGTTTATGAAACTACTGAAAAACTATAAAACTATGTATTATTAAAAAACGTTAAACTTCATAAGACTGTAACTTAAAAACTAAGTCAGAGCGCTAAATTCTCGGTTAGGTTAGTTCCTGTCTAGTCCTAGTTCTGTCTTCACTATCGTTTTCAGTACCTACACCAAACTACATTATTTCAAAAAAAATAAATTACAAAAAAAAGGGTGTCCGGTAAAGTATATTTATACCATTATTCTTTACTCCAGGGAATGTATATTATATTACAAGTGTGTGATTATGAAAGATTATATTATTTGTGAAACCAATTTTTGAGGTTATGTAATTAAGAAATAATTTTAATAAAATATATAATAAAGAATATTATATTATTTAAATAAAAGTTGTATATAATAATAAACAAACAAAAAGTATAGCGAACCCGGAGCCCTGAGCTCCTACTGACGGAAAGTTTCATGCTGATGATTAATGCTCTTGATTTGATGTGGGTAATACCCGGGTACCCAGAAACCCGGGTACCCGTTTATCCAGGTAATACCCGAGTTTGTGGGTAGTCAATGTTTTCGGGTAGTGGGTACCCATTAGAGATCAGCACGGGCCGGGTCAGCCCGACCCTGCCCGTACCCGGCCCGACCCACACCGGGCTTGGTCCAGGCCGGGCCATAATTTAAATATTACGGGTTGGTTATAGGTGGGATCGTAATATTATTCATTGGGCTGGGTTGGTCAAAAATAAAACTAATTAATTTAATTTATAATATTATGTATATGTTTCATATGAACTTCTAAAAATTTATGGTGCAGAAAATAGAAAAATGGCTGACATTAACAAATCATTATTATCCAAATTAATCTTCTTTTTAGCTCCATTTAAAGAAGCATCTGATCAGTTTGAAGGCACAATAAAGGTCCATTCCCACTGATCCGGGATGGGTCCGGGCCGGGCCGTGTACATTTTTTACCCGTCCGGGTAGCCCGGGTGTCAGTATTCACACTATTCAGGGAACGGGTCTAGTACGTTTTGCTGCGATCATTTCGCCGCCGAACTATTCGCCGCGACCGTTTCGCCGCCGTTCAATTCGCCGCGACCGTTTCGCCAACGTTCATTTCGCCGACGGACTATTCACCGCCGGACCATTTATCGCGATCGTTTCTCCTATTTTTTTCTCGTATAACGTCAATAAAATAATTTTGGTTGGCCAAAAAATTTTGAAATTTTGATACAATGTTTTTCATACATGGTTTTTAGTCGGGTGAAAAAAATCTCAAAAATCGGCAGTGACAATTTTTAAAAATAAACGTTTGAATTTTAAATGTTGATAAAAATCACGAAATCTGCCCATTTTTGGTGGTTAAAAGTTGATAAATATCAATTGTATGCTTAAGACTTGAAAATATAATAAATGTACTAGAGAAGTTGCTCTTTTCAGCGAGTCTTACCAAAGTCGTATCTTTAATTTTATAAACATTATATGAACATATATGAACAGAAAAAATTTTATGAATTTTTATCTACAAAATAACTTGCAAATTATCGTGATTTTTACATATTTCGTATAAATTGGAACTTTGAACACTTATAAAAAAAAAATTGTGACTTACGATTTTAGATTATTTTTTATCAGTTAAGGAACAACTTATAAGAAATCTTGTATTAAATTTTCAAGATTTTCTGGCCAGCCAAAAAAATTTTATCGTTATTTTTAAAAAAAATACTTAAAAAAATTGAAAATTTCAATTGTCTATAAATAGCTCAATAAAAGTCAATACTTTGAAAATTTAATGGTGTATAGAGAACGCCAATCTAAGTATTTGGTGAAAATTTCAAGTATTTACATCGATTAGTTTTTGAGTTAAAGCAAAATAAAAAATTTGATTATGTCGAAAACTGGTTTTGCATAAAAACTCCCGTTTTTAAATTTTTTTACTTTTGACCACCCAAAGTACCAACTAGATTCACTTTCCTTTCAGAAAAGTTGCTACATAAGGAAATCGAAGAATTTTTACTGCCCCAAATCGTGTCGACAGACACAAAAATAAAAAAAACACACATCATTGTAAAATCAATACATTCTTCACTCCGTTCAGAATCTAAAAATAAATGATTCTTCGTATTCGAAAAAAAGTCTCATTATTATTATTATTATTATTATTATCAAGTATTTTATACCTCCTCGGACATTAGAAACGAGTTCGTCAATTTTTTTTTTTTTTTTTTTTTTTATTTAGAACTTTTAGCTTAAAACTATTACAGTTCAACGATTACAACATTAAATAAAATATGAGTTATATAGATAATAACAAAATATGTGGATAGTAATAACATAATACGAATAAAATAAAGTTAATATACCAATTAATAGATATTGGGAGTAAGTAGATAACATAATAGTTTAAGATTATACGTATAACATGACAACAATATAAAATAATAGGAGGTTATTAGTTTGCAAAACAAACAGTGTTATGTGATAAAATTAAACAGTGTAATTAAATAATAAAGGTAATAGAGAGATAAGTATTAGATATATTTAAAATGAAAAATTTAGCTAAGGAGAGAGCTGTTTATGAACAACCTCGGTAAGGAGGGAAATTAGTGGGCTAATTAAGGAATTAAAATTAGATATAAATTTCGAAAGAATAGTAGCGAAGGCTTCAACGGAGGAATTATCGATTTTGACTGCTTCAGCATAAGATTTTGTATGAGGCTGCCGAGCGTGATCTTCGCAAACCACATCTGGCGATTTATAAGTTGACGTATTTGTGACAATATTTCGATTGAGTACCGGAAGACGAATAGATTTAGATAATTGAGATTTGCTGCGGTTATCATTTAGTTTTTTAAAAACTGGACATCCTCTATAGGAGGCTGTGTGTGGTCCCGAACAAAGTGCACACTTGGCCGGTTCTGAAGGTGGTTTGGTACATTCTGAGGTGTAATGATTATCTCCACATTTGACGCATCGTGGGGATTCGTGGCAGAAATTACTAGTATGATAAAAAGCCTGGCAATCATGACATTGTGGAGGGGAGCGTTTTTTCTTGGGCAACTCTACTTTGATTCTAGTGTGCAGGAGCAAATCTAATTTGAGGATATCGCAATTGTTTTCAGCAACTTTTAAATCGATTCTAAATAGAGGCAAAGGGCATTTTGTGATATGATGTTTAACATTATAAACCCGAATGACTTCGTGACCCATATCAATTAAACTAGCTTGTATATCTTCAACAGTGGTGGATGGGTGGAGGTGCCTTATATATACGACGTAAGGTTTCATGGGTTTAGGCAGATAAGTGTGGTACTTTATCATCTCATTAGCCACAAGATAAGATTGAACTGAATTATAGTTTACGGCACCGTCAGTGCGGATAATTAAATACTTTGGAGTATTTTTAAACATAATACCTGAAGGATTGACAAGGTCAAAAAGAGATTTTTTGAGCGTGTTGAAATCGTAGCCACTGCTTAGATAAAAGGGAGGTGCATAAGAAAAATATTTTTTACTTGAAGATGGTTCCACATAACTGGGTGGCGTGCTGCACTGTTCTTTAGAATGTAATGTGATGGAGGGAGGGCTAAAAACCTCCTGATCGAAAGCGTTGTCTTCGGAGAGTGAGGCATAGCGATTTGGTGTGATGAATACTTTGCTTCGGTTATCGCAAGATTTTGTAGATGGAGATAATGAAGATGACGATAAGTTGCGTTTCGAAGTATTCCGAGACATGTTGAACAATATTAAGTTAGACTCATTAATGTAGAATGGTAAAAGATAACGGACAGACGAAAGCAACGTCTGAACATGTTGAGCGATGAACGCAGACTTTTATTTATTTCGTATGGCTTTACACAAATCAACTTTTAAACAATATCATAACAAATCATAAAATTACAAGCAATAGTATTAGTAACTGATAGGTACATAAGATATAAAATATAAATAGTTGTTTAACTTAAATAGAATCATAATCAAAAATAATGGGATTAAGAGAGTCGAAAAGATAGGGTATAAGAGTCCTTAAGATATTTATAAGCTTATATCGAGATTTGAAATCCAATTAATTGCTTCCGGAGTTATCGCATGTATGCCTTCAAACCCTTGATTGAATTTTCTTCCCTGGCACTCCTTCACTATGTGATTCATGGTTTGATCTCCGTTGCCACAGTCACAGACTGGGTTGTCTTGGAACCCCCATTTGTGTAGAAGAGCACCGCTTCGGCCATGACCTGTTCGAAGTCTGTTTAATGTAGACCAGGTGCTTCGAGGGAGATTCATACCTAGAACTCCTTCATTGGGGTCAGGTACTAGCTTCTGATTTGGTGCGGAGAAGTTAGCCCATTCTTGGCGCCAATCTTCAGCACTATTGTATTTTGAACTGATCAGTTCCCTGGCAGTTTCAATAGGTGGACTCCTTGATTTTAATCTTTTTTCCGGAATTTGGAGTATCATCTGATATAGTAGTGATCGTTTTAGGTCTTCAGCTTTCTGAACAGTTTTTACAAGTGCTTCTTTTCTTCGAATGATTGGAGGTTTAATGTTTGCCAGTACCGGTAGCCATTGGAGTGGTGTAGATTTTACAGTTCCACTAATTGTTCTCATAACACTGTTTAGTTGCGTATCTACTTTATTTACGTGCGCACTATTGCACCAAATTTGGGACCCGAACTCCGCTGTACTATATACTAAGCTCAGAGTAGCTATTCTTAAAGTTTTTGCATCGGCACCCCAACCTGTACCAGCCAACATTTGTACGAGGTTACACCGAGATCGGATCTTTTTATTTAAGGTAATCAGATGCGCTTTAAATGTAAGTGCCCGGTCTAACGTAATACCTAAGTATTTAGGACAGAAATTATGGTTCACTCTTATCTTGTCAAATTCTACTTCAAGCTTATCCTTAGCCTGTCTATTATTGAGGTGGAATGCACACACTTCAGTTTTCGCTGGGTTTGGTTTTAAGCGCCATTTGTGAAAATATATGTTCATTACCTCTAAGTCATTAGTTAACGCTACGCTCCCATCCTTTAGGTCCTTACTTTGGTACGCGATAGCTACGTCATCCGCATATTGAAACTTAACCCCTTCCGTATTTGGTATGTCATGTACATACAAATTGAACAAGGCGGGAGCTAGCACCGAGCCTTGGGGAAGCCCATTATTCACTGTTCTCCACCTACTTCCTTTGTTGCCTAAGTATACTTGAAAGCGTCGGTTTACTAGGATTTCTTCTAGGAGCGTCACTAGTTTTCGGCATTTTATAACCTTACTAAATTTATACAGTAACCCGTGCCTCCAGACCGTATCGTACGCTGCTGATAGGTCAATGAAGGCTACACTGGTTTTTAGCTTCTTCTGTAAGCCATTCTCTATTAGAGTAGTTAAGGCAAGTACTTGTTCTTCGCAACCTCTATTGTGTCTAAAGCCTGCTTGTTCTACTGGTATGGCCTCTTCGATGCATGGCTGTATTCGTTCCAGTATAAGTCTTTCTAAGATCTTATACGGGATGCTAAGCAGTGAGATTGGGCGATAATCTGCAGCCTCTGCTCCAGATTTACCCGGCTTTAAAAGTGCTATTACTTTGGCCCTTTTGAACTGTTTCGGAATATTTGATGTAGTTAAAATATCACTATAGAACTGGGAAAGCCACTCGCGAGTCTTGGGGCCGGAATATTTTATGAATTCGGGATAGATCCCATCAAATCCAGCTGCCTTATTTATTTTGGTTTTACTCACAGCAATATCAATCTCACTTATTGTGAATGGTTCGCCGACTATATCTTCTTCCTGTAAGAGTTTCTTTTGACGTTTTAGTTCTGCTTTTATGATCTTGCTGTGATCTTTACACATTTTAATTTTCCCCATCTCAATAAGTCTTGATGCCACTTCGTTGGGTCTTACTTTTCTTTGTTTCTCCTCACCATAACTAAGATCACCTAATCTCTTCATGAGGCCCCACGCTTTGTGACTTGAGTGGGTGAAATCTAGTCCCGCGGTAGTTTCACTCCATCTTTGCTTTCTTATTGTATTCAACCTGTCGATGAGTTTGTCTGCTATTTCATTGTCATTATTATCCTTGAAATCTTCAAACAGTTTTGTGCATGAATTATCCCAACCTGGAATGTACTGTTTCCTAAAGCCTCTGGGAATGTGTTTTTTCGCCACAGATTTAATTGCTCCAACAAATCGTTCATATGAACTGGCTTTAGGTGGAATCCAAGAAATTATGTGATCTAGCTCCTTTTCATAATTTACCCAATCAGCTTTCCTAAAATTCCAGCGTGGTTTCGGTATAGATCGTATCAGTGGTATTTGCAAACCATAGTCCAACACCACCGGGCGGTGTTGGCTATGGGGGAAATTTCCAAGGACGCGTCTTGTGACCATCGTGTTGTCACTTAGAGAGTACCTTGAGGCTATGCTTAAGTCTGGTGTGTAGTCTTTCAACCACCTTGCTGATCGGAAAGTTCCTTTTTCTTTGGCATTATAAACCAGCTTCATATTGTGTAGGACGATCCATTCCTGGAGCTTGTTACCATTCTCATCATTTTGATCATATCCCCAATCGACATTGTGGCTATTAAAGTCACCAATATATAGAGCAGGATGCTCAAATACTTTGATTGGAGGAGACCTCCACTTAGTTTGGGGTGGCTTATATATGTTCACAACCGTTACCTTTCCTATTTGTGCTGCCAATATTTGTGTATCACCTTGATTTTCTCTGAATATTATCTGACATGCGTCAATATCTTCCTTGATGTACGTAGCCACGCCATACTGTTTATGATGTATCGCTCCGAGTAGTAGATAGCCCTTTATATATCCTCTTTTACTTATATCCTCGTTGTCTTTTGTATGGGTTTCTTGCAATGCTATCAGATCAATCCTCTCACTATCCATAATTTTTGAAAGAACTTCACACTTTGATTTTGAAATACCTTCTATGTTGAGGTGGCACACCCTTAGGTTGCCATTAATACTTAATGATAGGTGGTCCTTAAAAGGACCGTTTTGGTTTGTCATGACTGACATTGGCGTTGATTTGTTGCTGGGTATCAGCGCCTAGTGGTGGTATTGATACGTTAGTTGTTGCTAGATCGCGTGGAATTCAGCGGACTAACGTATGCAGGGAGGGCTACGAGCAAGCTACCACCATCCTGACCAACGCAGACTGAGTTCGTCAAATTAAAATATGATAATTTCATTTGGAATGAACATTAAGTATTAAGTATGACTCAAAGCTATTGGCTAAAGTGTCCATTTCCCGGTATACATTTTATGTTTAGTCGGAAATCACCTCAGTTACGTTTATATAGGAGATTTGGTCATCATGGGCTGGTAGTGTATTGTTATTTATCGGCCACCCTTGTCTTACACCTCCACTTCACTCGGTCAATCACATCTCCTATGCACACACCGACAGCCCTCATGTCATTCTCCAAAGTCTCCAACCATCTCTTTTTTGGTCTTCCTCTTCCTCTTTTCCCTTCAACGTCCATCTACATAACCACTCTTACTGCATTCGTTTCCTCTCGCCTCATCACATGCCCAAACCATCTCAGCCTATTTTCTCTCATCTTGTCCACAATTGGCGCTACACCAACACTATCTCTCACGTATTCGTTCTTTATTCTATCTTCTCTTGTCACTCCACTCAACCATCTAAGCATTCTCATTTCCGCGACACTCATACTTTGTTCTATTCTCCTGTTAACCGCCCAACACTCTGAACCATACAGCATAGTTGGTCTCACTAAACTTTTATAAAATTTACCTTTCAGCCTCATTGGAATTCTCTTATCGCATAACACACCCGATGCTTCTCTCCATTTCATCCACCCGCACTTAATCCTATGTCTTACATCCATGTCAAAGCCCCCGTCCTTTTGAACAAAAGATCCTTAATATTTAAAGCTCTCGACTTCACCTATCACATCACCATCTATTGTCATTGGTAAATTAACTTTTTGTAAACGTAAAAATGTATATACTGTTGGCGATTTATAATATAAGTTTAAAGCTAGATTTTATTAATTTAATGTTCATGAACGTCTCAACAACCTTTTAGTTGCATTGTCTTCATTGCCTTAGAATTTATTGACGAAAAGTTAAACATAGGGCTGTTCGATTGTCATAAAATACAGTGGCACCGAAGTTTGTAAAATGTGGTTGGGCAATTTCAAAACTTTACATTTTATGACATAAAATAAGCCGCATTTGTTTATTATTCCATGATATTAATTATTTCTTATCTAAACTAAGCTCTTTCTCATTCTAAAGCTGTTTGCACACTGTCCGATAATATCGGACGATATAATCGGTAACGATAATAATATCGGATCTATTTTGCACATTAGTCAAAATTATCGGTCCGATAAAAGAATAAAAATCATATTATTACGGTTTTTGGGCTTGTATCTGTCAGAAATTCCTTACCATTTCTAGTGTTTTTTAATTTAAAATGAATTCTAAACAGAAAATCGCCCTCTTAGCTGTATTACACATAAAACAAAAACGAGAATTATTATCAAAAAAACGCAAAAGGACTTTTTGGGTGCACCCTATTTTAACAGCAAGATACGTAGGTGTTTTTTATACGTTATTTGAAAAACTTTTTGATATTCAACGAAAATTTTTTAATTATTTTCACATGAACTATTACAGTTTATTTCATTATTCCGATAATATCGACGAGTGTGCAAACGTATCATTTATTTTTAGTAATCATTAAAACCGGACCGATAAAGTATCGTCCGATTTTTGTCGTTTGTCCGACATGCTCAACGATATCGGTGAAATGAAATCAACATTTTATCGGATCGGAACTAGTGTGCAAACGATTGATTTAAAATAACGTATTTTCGATGTATCCAACATAATCACCGATAATATCGGACTATGTGCAAACGGCCTAACAATCTTGTTTCAATAAACTGATGGTAGGATGTAAGGGAGGAGCAGTCCATGTCTTAATATGTCTATGCAGCGATCGTTTTGTTATTATAATCAATAATCATGGTAACATGTTAAAAATTTACGATGTATAGATTAATTTGTTACGAATAATCGGTGTTGAATACTTTTAAAAATAATAATCGAGTAAACGAAACAATCGAACAGCCCTAGTTATACATATTTATTAAGCTTTTTAAATTATTACAAATGTTAAAACTAATTTTAGATTCTGAACGGAGTGATGGAATTTATTGGTTTTACAATTATGTGTGTTATTTTTATTTATTTATTTATTTTTTTTTTGGTTTTTTATTTTTTATTTTTTTTTTTGTGTCTGACGACACCTTTTTTGGCAGTAAAAATGCTTCGATTTGCTTAAGCAGCAACTTTTCTGAAAGGAAAGTGAATGTAATTGGTACTTTGGCGAGTCAAAAATCAAACTTTTTCAATACTTTTTAAAAAACTCGAAAAAAACGATAAAAAAATTACGAAAAAACGGGAAATTTTACTCAAAATCACGTTTTTACAAATTACATTTTTTTAAAATGCTCTAACTTAAAAACAAAAAACCGCAACAACTTGAAATATTCACCAAATTATTATATTGACGTTCTCTATACTTGGTTAAGTTTTCAAAGTATTTTGACATATTTTGACTTATTTATAGACAATTTAAATTTTCGATTTTTGTTTTTAAACATCTATAAAATTTAATTGGCAGACCGAATGCTCTTGAAAATTTATTACAAGGTTTATAATAAGTTAAACTTATCGTAACTAAAAAATATCGGTGATCGGTTTACTCAAATTTTTTTTATAAGCCCTTAAAGCTCAAATTTGTATAAAATGTGGAAAAATCACGATAATTTGCAAGTTATTTTGTAGATAAAAATTCATAAAATTTTTTTTGTTCATACTTAAGGTTCAAAATTCTAACACTAGGTTATCTATAAGCTACTCTTCATTAATCTTTAAAAAAATTTCTACGGGACTTAAAGAAAAAATTTTATGACTGTTTGAAATTTAAATATTTGTTATAATTCAAAAAGTATTCTGAAGATATTTTTTACCAGCTGTTAAGATTGGCATTTCCTTTATGTCATATTTTTTTCAAAATATATCGATTTTTAAGCCACTTATAGGCATTTAAAATATTCGATTTTTTTACATTTTTTTTTTTTTATAATCGGTGATAAATTTGGCTCGTACAAAATACTTGAAAATTTAATAGAAGATTCTACAGAAGTAGTTCTTAATGTCATTCAAAAATTATTAAAATCCATAGGCACATTTTTTTTTTATAAGTGTTTGAACAGCGAATATTGACATAAAATTACATGTAAAATATAATGTAATGTATAATATTCTAGACTGACAAACTATGTCGCTGTATGCAACTGCCAACCCATCCTAATTGAAAAATATATTTATCGTTTCAAAATAAAATATACTTTTTACAATATTTATAAATAACAATGTATTATATCCTAGACAAACATATTAACTCCGTTCAGAATCGTTATTCATATACAATGATATCTATCATTGCATTCAAATGTAACAAATCCATTGTAATAATGACCTATCCTATAAACGAGGTGCACTCCACCCCCAACTGTACAGCAGAGCGAGGCCCATCCGGTTCTTTTTTAATTTTGAAATGTGTGTAATTTTATTATGAATTATTTTAATATGATAACAATAAAATATAATATTAATCAGTAGTTTCATGATTCCATCAATAATAATATAAGTAATATCAATAATGGTATCTCAATTTCCCATTTAATTTGAACAAATGTTAACACTACATTAAAATGACACATTATAACCAGGGTCAATAAAAATGGGTCATTCAATTCATTTACATTGGGGCAATGAAATTTATTATTTTAGATTATGATTATATATAGTTATACAAATGAACTTCAAACAATCATAATATACATGAGGAAATAAGATATTATTGAAGTACAGAAAATATTACTTTAAAAAAAAATTGATTTTAGTAAATCATTTTTTGGAAGAAAAAACAATTTATATCAATGACAATAAATAATAGTATATAATATTTTTAATTGTAGCAGAATGTATATAGGAGAAATATAAAGCAACTTATAGAAATACCTTAATACCTTAATTATTATTTAATTAATGCATTACAATTTTTTTTAAAACAACATTTTTAATTTAATAAGCATAAAAAATAAATATCAAAGATAATATAAAAAAAATTAATATTTTCGGAATTAACAGAGAATCTTAGCAATATTATTTAAATTTCAAAGTAAAATAAATATAATGATTAAATCAATTATAGTTCATTTAATAACTTCAATAAATCTTCAGAAAGTGTTAATGATATGCATTTGTCTGGAAAATCTCTCTTATACATGCGCAAAAGTTTAACAATCTCTTCTTTGACTTCTAAACAAAAATAAATAAAAATGTTAAGATTAACATTTAAAAAATAAAATATACATAAACTGTAAACGATATTAAATTTTATTCATATTACCATTTTCACCATATTTTCTTTTATCACTTAATGTAATTAATGATGCTTTAATCACTGGTTCTGAGAGGGAAACCATAAATGGGTTGCCAATTTCATACAAGTATACCAAACATCGGAAAACTGTTAAGTTTTCAACAAAATCTTCATGTAATGGAAGGTAATTTATCATAACAGGTACCACCTTCAACATTTAAATTATGTATATTAATATTTTTTATACATATAAGTTAACTAAAATACAGATAACTATAGATTATTAATGTTACCACATTAATTTATTGTAGTACTTGTATAAACAAAGAACAATTATTAAATAAATACTATCTAGTTATAAAAAAGAATACAATTTTACATCGTAATAGGTTAAAATAAAATAAAATTTTGAATATTTTGCAAATTTTAGCATAAAATGATAATGAATTATCCTTTTTTTTACCCTAAAACTATATTTATTTTTAAAATACCTTGTTAAATTATTTCAAAACTTAAATTTAACTGAATTACCATTCCAGGAAATATGAAACATGAAGATAAAATATATTATGTGTGTATATATATAAATATATTATATTTTCATCTTTGCTTAAGCTTCCATTATATAAGTTGCTGTATATGTTTAGATTTTAAGATTTGGACTCTAGTTCGTTATTATGAATAAATAAATATATATATATATATATCTATTGAGCTGAGAATTATGTTTGTAGATCGATCTATACAAAAATGTCTACTCTGCAATTAGTAATAAGAAATATTTTACTGAACGCATGACATACGCATAAGTAATATTGTGAAATAGTATCTACAGTATCCTAAAAATCGATCTTCTTGAACAGTGACCTATTAAGAATGTTAATGAAACACACATGGCATAATTTAACCATTAGCAAAAAAACATTGATGTTTTTATTGTACAATGTTACTTTTTATAAATATTAAATTATATTAAACAGTATAAGTATATAATCTAATTATCACATCTGATCAGCAGTGAAGGGGCGGTGAACTTATTTATATAATAAAAAGTAATGATTAATTATTAACAGGGCTTGGGTTTTATAGCATTTGCTTATTTTTATTGTTTGACATAAAATGTAGCAGAGAGTTGAGGATGTATATGTCATGTTATAACACGTTTAGTTATGAAATTTGAAAGTGCTTTTTTTTTTTTTTACTTTTTTAAACATTTTTTTTAAAAAAATGCTTATTTCCTGTTTTTCTAATTATTTATGCTTTTTTCATATCTCTGCTTAAATATAAATGATGACGTAGGTCACTGACCTCACCAAGATTTTTTTAACTATTTATAAATATTGTTTACATTTTATTTTTCACAAAATGCCTTAGAAAATCCATAAACAATAAGGTAAAATATCTCGAAAGTCAAAGTTAATTTTTTTTTGTTATCTTTAATTTTATATTCAACACAGTTTCAAAATATGTCTATTACCTTATTATGTACATGTAAAAAGAAAATTTAGAAATTATTTTTGCTATTTTAGATCATTTTTTCTTTTAACTAAATTTAAGTTTTTTAAATGCTTATTTAAGTGCTTTTTAAAGTACTTATTTTAATGATTTTAAGTGCTTTTTTATACAATATCTTTGCTTCTGACCAACCTACTACCCTTAACACATCAGTAACAGACTATTCAGACGACAATGTAATAATATCTATTGACAATAATCCACTCTTAACGAGTGAATAAATAATGAATGCCCCACCCTTCATGTCAAATCACACCCTTCATACTGACATAAAACTCAAATCAATTAACGACAAAGTCAAAACATTTTATAAAAGATTTAATTCCAAACTTAATAATCATCCAAATAAATTCATAAAAAAACTTGGCCACTTTCACCATATCTGGCAATCCTCAGAGACGCCTGAAACGTAGTGTTGTGATCTCTTAAGATAAGAAAAAATAAAGAAAGAAATCCATAAAAAGTGTCATCGATGGGTGGCTTTTTTTTTATAAAATGTTTTATGTCAAACTATTGTTACTCTCATCAAATATGCTTATTATGTCTATCTAGTCCGATACAGATTGTATATTGCTTGTAAAAAAAAAAAAGTGCTATAAATCCCGAGCCTTGGTTATTAGAGTAGGTAATATACATGTATAAAACATATAAAATTATTAAAATGTATGTTTTGATAAAGAGATTCACTCTTAAAAAATTAAAAATACTTTCTATTCCACAAGTTAAGTTAGAAGTTTAATTTATATACTTAGTAAATATATATTAGGTAGTTAAAAATTATGTGTTATATAAGTTTAAAAAAATCTTTTTGTTTGCAATTTTATTTTCTCATTCTTTTGAATAGGTAACTATCTAAATAGAAAATAATAAAATATTGCTACAGATACAGAATATAATAATATATTAAAATACATATTATTATATTCATATTCTAAAATAAAATTTAAATGTTGCCAAAAATAATTGGTGTTACAAACATCTTAAGTAAAATGATTTTACTATAAATATGTGCGCAATAAGATAATGATAATTATTCATAATAGATTAATAAGCACTATAAATATAATTTGTGATTCCTTTTAATATATATATAAACAATTTTATTAGATAAGGCATAAAGTGGACTGCTCACCATGTGAGTTGCCAATGGATGCAGTTTACTGCATAGTATAATGTGTATATAGTTATTTTTAAGATAATATAAATTAGACAAAAACAATTTAGGAATATAGGTGAAATATAATAAATTATCAAAAATATTGTTCAAGTTAGTTTAAATTATAAATGTATTTTTATTTATAAGAAATTTAATTTTTATATGGTACAAAACATAAATGTAATTATGTGTTTTATACTATACAATATTATATCTGAATTAAAATTTAAAAAACAAATAAAAATTTAAGTACAGATACTATACTGAAGAGCGCAATATTATATACTTTTTAAATATAATAATTTTTATTTTTTAGGGGGCACCAGCTTTAAATGTTTAGGTTGAGAACTACTGATATAGGCTATTAGTTTGTGATGTTTGATTTTATTTTGATTAGACATGAAAAATTATAAAAGTACATAAAAATAATTACATGATCAAGAGGTACTCCTTCAATGTTAGTAATTATCATACGTGCTAAAGCTCCATAAACGTTATCTAGTACTTTCGACCTCTGTTCTTTAGTAACCACTTGAGAAAATGTATTTAATATTGTAGGATAGTACCTAAAAAGTAACATAAAATATTTTATTTTTATATCGCATAAAATATAAAAAGAACTTTACTATAAATTAAAACACTAACTTATAAATTGATTCTTTGCCATAAAAAGCAATTTCTCCTAGTGCAAACACAGCATTATTTCTAACAGAATCATCTTCATCCTCAATGAGCGGTATTACAAGTGAAAACATTACTTCAGACAATTCACCAGCATTATCTCCTAAGCCTTTAACAGATTCCCCAACTATAGCTAACCCTGTAGCTCGTAATATATCGGATGAACCTTTAGACTAAAATTTAATAATTAAATTTCGTGAAACAAATTTTAAATTTTATAGTGTTAAATTTACCATCAGTTTTTTGAGTAAGGGCATCAATGAAATAAAATATTCTGAGAAAGCTTGAGGTGGGATTACATAGCTTAAATTTGAAATAACATTTCCCGCATATTCTATAGGCAATTCATTGTTTTCACTATCTAATTCATCTAATTCACCAGGATTATTTCCATCTCCTATCTAATATTAAGCAAAATTAAAAATATTTATAAAACTTCTTGTTGTTAATAATATTTGATTACATTTTAACAATAAAAATCAATTATTTAAAATACTTCATATTTTAACTTACTTTTAATGCTACTATATTTTTAGCAAGCATCATAATTGGTTCAGCATATTTCATCATTTTACTTTTAATTTCTTTTAACATATCAGCTAGCACATCTAAGAATGTTGTATCTAAAGCTTCTAACCCATCTTCATGGACTTTCTTCTCCCCATAACTCAAAAATCTTTCCAATCCCTTTTCTAAGCCTAACGAAAAAAAAAAAATTATAGTAATTAAACAAAAATTGAATAACTTAATCTTAATAGAAATTTCAAAAACTACAATATCTATACTTTAAAAACATCAAACAACAAGTAATGGGCAGAAGTGACTAATTCTTACAGATTTAGTTGGTAGTACTATAACTAATTTTATTATTCCATTAATTTTTATTTGATTAAACATTAACTAAATTTACCTTTTTTTGACTCATTTTGAAGTATAAAAGTAACTAACTTTAGCATACAATTATTAAAAAATATAAATTATAAAAGAAAATTGTATAACAAAAACTATGGATTAAGACTGTTATATGATAACTAAGGCCCGGATTTATATACACTTAAAAAGCTTAAAATAGTATGCATTTATGCATTAAAAAATCTTTAAATATGCACTTGATATGCTTTTATTTTGTTTAATAATATGTAAAAATATTCTCTTACTCAAAATGAATGTATTTAAATATATTTATTTCATTTTTCTTGCAAAAACATTAATGCAACTCAATTGGATAAACTTAATATATCAAGTACAGATATCAACTTATAATATTAAGGCAAGTTTACACATATATTCAACAAATATAAAAACTACTTTATTTAAGAATAATAATAAAAAACATACTCGTACTATCGGTTAAAGTATCAATGTCAGAGAAATCATTGTTTTACCAGAATTGATTATTAAAAAGAACCGGATGGGCCTCGCTCTGCTTTACACTTGGGGGTGGAGTGTGACTCTTCATAGGATAGGTCATTATAATGGATTTGTTAAATTTGAATTCAATGATAGGTATCATTGTATACGAAAAACGATTCTGAATGGAGATGATATGTTAGTCTAGAATATAATACATTGTTATTTATAAATATTGTAATAAGTATATTTTATTTTGAAACGAAAAATTTAGAAAAATTGTCTATAAATAAGTCAAAATATGTCAAAATACTTTGAAAACTTAACCATGTATAGAAAACGTCAATATAAAGATTTGGTGAAAATTTCAAGTTGTTGCAGTTTTTCGTTTTTGAGTTAGAGCATTTTAAAAAAAACCGATATCATTTGTCAGTCTAGAATATTATACATTACATTATATTTTACATGTAATTTTATGTCAATATTCGCTGTTCAAACACTTATAAAAAAAAAATGTGCCTATGGATTTTAATAATTTTTGAATGACAATAAGAACTACTTCTGTAGAATCTTCTATTAAATTTTCAAGTATTTTGTACGAGCCAAATTTATCACCGATTATAAAAAAAAAATGTAAAAAAATCGAATATTTTAAATGCCTATAAGTGGCTTAAAAATCGATACATTTTGAAAAAAATATGACATAAAGGAAATGCCAATCTTAACAGCTGGTAAAAAATATCTTCCGAATACTTTTTGAATTATAACAAATATTTAAATTTCAAACAGTCATAAAATTTTTTCTTTAAGTCCCGTAGAAATTTTTTTAAAGATTAATGAAGAGTAGCTTATAGATAACCTAGTGTTAGAATTTTGAACCTTAAGTATGAACAAAAAAAATTTTATGAATTTTTATCTACAAAATAACTTGCGAATTATCGTGATTTTTCCACATTTTATACAAATTTGAGCTTTAAGGGCGTATAAAAAAAATTTGAGTAAACCGATCACCGATATTTTTTAGGGACGATAAGTTTAACTTATTATAAACCTTGTATTAAATTTTCAAGAGTTTTCGGTCTGCCAATTAAATTTTATAGATGTTTAAAAACAAAAATTTTACAAAAATCAAAAATTTAAATTGTCTATAAATAAGTCAAAATACTTTAAAAACTTAACCATGTATAGAAAACGTCAATATAAAGATTTGGTGAAAATTTCAAGTTGTTGCGGTTTTTCGTTTTTGAGTTAGAGCATTTTAAAAAAAACCGATATCTTTGTCAGTCTAGAATATTATACATTATACTATATTTTACATGTAATTTTATGTCAATATTCGCTGTTCAAACGCTTATAAAAAAAAATTGTGCCTATGGATTTTAATAACTTTTGAATGACTTTAAGAACTACTTCTGTGGAATCTTCTATTATATTTTCAAGTAGCCAAATTTTTTTTATCACCAATTATTAAAATAAAATATAAAAAAATCGAATATTTTAAATGCCCATAAGTGGCTAAAAAA
Source organism: Sipha maydis (assembly GCA_034509805.1). Taxonomy (NCBI): domain Eukaryota; kingdom Metazoa; phylum Arthropoda; class Insecta; order Hemiptera; family Aphididae; genus Sipha; species Sipha maydis. The sequence continues at coordinate 10,269 of JASXSY010000386.1, read as the reverse complement.
TCAATAAGATATTTTGAAAAAAATATGACATAAAGGAAATACCAATCTTAACAGCTGATAGAAATTTCAAAAATCTGCGACATATACTTTTTGAATTATAACAAATATTAAAAATCGTTTGAGAATAAATCGCTGTTTTATGCAATTTCGTAAATATTTAAATTTCAAACAGTCATACAATTTTTTCCTCTAATTCCGGTAGAAATTATTTTAAAGATTTTTGAAGAGTAGCTCATAGATAATCTAGTGTTAAAATATTGAACCATAAGTATGAACAGAAAAAATTTTATGAATTTTTATCTACAAAATAACTTGCAAATTTTCGCAATTTTTACATATTTCGTATAAATTGGAACTTTGAGCACTTATAAAAAAAATTGTGATTTACGATTTTAGATTTTTTTTTTATCAGTTAACGAACAACTTATAAGAAACCTTGTATTAAATTTTCAAGATTTTCTGGCCGGCCAAAAAAATTTTATCGTTATTTTAAAAAAAAAAATTAAAAAAATTGAAAACTTCAATTGTCTATAAATAGCTTAATACAAGTCAAAATACTTTGAAAATTTAACGGTGTATAGAGAACGCTAATCTAAACATTTAGTGAAAATTTCAAGTATTTACATCGATTAGTTTTTGAGTTATAGCAAAATAAAAATTTGATTTTGTCGAAAACTGGTTTTGCGTAAAAACTCCCGTTTTTCCCTTATTTTTTTAGGGTTTTTTCCGTCGCATTTATAAAATATTGAAAATTGTTTACTTTTGACCCCCCAAAGTACCAATAAGATTCACTTTCCTTTCAGAAAAGTTGCTACATAAGCAAATCGAAGCATTTTTACTGCCAAAAAATGTGTCGTCAGAAAAAAAAAAATAAAAAAATAAAAAAAAAAACACACATCATTGTAAAATCAATACATTCTTCACTCCGTTCAGAATCTAAAAATAAGAATGTATTAAATCTTTTTAAATAATTTCTTTGATAAATATTTACAAAACAAAAAATATTACAATGTGATATAAAACTACCTATATATATATAAAAAAAAAATAAAATTTAGTTATTAATAAAAACATTTTGATTAATAATTTTGATTTATGATATTTATTTTTTATAAAAATTATTTATAATAATTTATTTTTCTATGTGCTCAAGTGTCATATTTATTCTATCACTTATAAATACTAAACAATATTTTCACACTTACAGATGCTTCGTATTGGCCAAAGAGCAAACAATGAAGTTTTCTGGAAGCTATTTTTTATTAATTTCTGATATAATTGATTCTATTTGTTTTAATACTTGAATTCCTTTATTTATTTGATACAAATTAAAAATTTTACATTTGATAGTAGAAGCTTTGTGTAACCTTGTACATTTGATGAATCATAATCTAGTTTCTACTATGATATAAAAATAAAATAATTGGTTTTATGAATTTTTATTCAAATTATGCTTATATTTGTAAAATTCTTCAAATATGCCGTCATTCTTAAAATATGCATTTATATGCAAAATAAATTTTTTCAAATGCATTCTTTATTTACACAAATTATCCACATTTCTTACTCCTATCAAACTGCATACTCGTTAAAAATATGAAAATGCATATAAATCCAGACTTTAATGATAACTAAGGAACTTTTTTAAAGTATTATATATTTATTTTCATAAAATTCAAGTAAAATATTAGAATACATATCTAATATCTTATCATTTCTTAGAATAACCTATATATACATTTTCCCATATAGATTAAGAATCACAACACAACATTATTGTAAGACCTGTGTATACTAGTGTGTGTGTGTGTGTGTGCAAGCGTGTCATTAATTATCATAATTTAGTCCAAAATTAGTAGACTAGTATTAATGATTTATAGTAAATTGTAATTTAAATTGGTTATACAAATTTTAGTCAATGGTAACAAATAGTCACTTTTGCCCATCACTATAAACAACAATGAAAAAACCAAAAGTCCTTGCTGTGAAAGAGTGCTTTTATCTTATGCCTTCATCCCACTAGGGCGACGCAACGCAATAATAAATAAATATCGGGCGATAATCGTTTGTTTAATAAAACACGGGTTAATATATCGGAGACCTTCCATCGACGCGATGCAACGTGACTATGACGCGACACGAAAGCAACTAATCACGGGCGACTAGTGCTGTCAGTTGCTTGATAAAATTTGCCTAGTCAACCATATTCATTTTTGTAATAACATAATTAATTATATTATTATTTGGCAAATATCTGACAATATGGCTAAAACAAAAGAAGAAAACATATCTATAAAACTAGTTGAAGCTGTAGAGCAATATCCATGCTTATATAACTTCAAGATACCTATAAATAAATAAAATGAAAAAATAAATATAATAGCGGCAACAAATATTCGACAATTAATATTATTCTGTATGTATTCAATATTTCCTTTTCTTTTTGATTTTACGGTGTCGATATGACACAATACAAAACTCGTCATCTTCAGAAGAGGACATGATTGCTACTGACTACTGAGTAACTGCCGAAACATCGCCTATAGTGTGCAGAACTAATGACGTCAGGTCCTACGATATTTTACTTGCCAACTATTTTTTTAAAATCACTTAGTAGTTAATATGTATAGAAAATATGCAAGTTAAAGTAAAAGAAATTGATGTATTCATCTATTTGATAGACTTTTCTTTTTTTGTTTTGTAAATAAAAAAACTACAAGATAAATTTAATTACTAAGTTACCTTTATTTTTCTTAGTACCTATTACCTATATATGTATTTAGTTAAATGTTTATGTACTACAGCCCATAAATCTACAAATAGGAGCAGAAACTATTAGTATCTGTAATTGAGTTTTCCCACTATTTGTAAATCCTAACATTAAAATATTCAATAACATTCAAATACTATAATAGAGTTTTTTATAAATTTCAAGTTTTCATGGAAATTAAAGATATTAGTATTTTATATATTTAATATTTATAATATTAAGGTAAAAACTGATATTTAGAAAATAATATTAGGAATTATAAAAATATAGCTATTTTTGAGTTATTACCAAGGCTCGGGACTTATAGCATTTGCTTATTTTTATTGTTTGACATAAACTATAGCAGAGTTATAGATATGTATGTCATGTTAAAACATGTTCAATTATGGAATTTGAAAAAGCTTTTTTTTGCTTTTTTCAACGATTTTTTAAAAAAATGCTTAATTCCTGTTTTTCTGATTATTTTTGCTTTTTTTTTGCATATTTCTGCTGAATTGTAAATGATGACGTAGGCCATTGACCTTTCCCAGATTTTTTAACTATTTATAAATATCATTTACATTTTATTTTTCACAAAAAGCTTTGGAAAATCTATAAATAATAATGCAAAATGTCTCGAAAGTCAAAGTTAAACTTTTTTATAATATAAAGATTTATTTATTTTTGATTTTTTAGTTAAAAAATTATAATATGAACTACCTACCTACATTTATTTGTTTTATTATTTTTTTTTAATATTTAATTTTTTTATTCAAGACAGTTTTGAAATATGTCTAGTACTTAATTGTGTAAAAAGAAAATTTAGAAATTGTTGCTTATTTTTCCTATTTTAGATCATTTTTTCTTTTTTAATTAAATATTTTTGTTTAAATTTAAGTTTTTTAAATACTTATTTGAGTGCTTTTAATGATGTTTTTAAGTGCTTTTTAAAGCGCTTATTTTAATGATTTTAAGTGCTAAAAGTCCCAAGCCCTGGTTATTACTAATAACATTTAAATGTAATAAATATACAAAAGTTATTTCTAATACTTACACTCTTGACCACTATTATTAGGTAATTTTGAAAAATTAATACAAAGTTGTCCATATGCTTCAAGTACAGAATCGATAGTATCGTCATCATCTTCATCTAATAACTTTGAAATTACTTCAAAACTTTTATTTAAATAAGGTACAAACTGTTCCCTAACGTAAGAACCGAAAATGTAATATTAATAAAACATAATATTTCATTATTATTATACATTTTTATAAAACAATTAATAAATAAGTTCTAAATTATGAATTTTTACCCTGTGATTTGAGCAATTTGAGCAATTGTTTGACAAGCATTATCTTTTTCTTCCATTACATTAGCATCAATATAGCCTATTAACATAAAAAAAAGACTTAAAAATGTATCATAAAAAAATTAGTTAAATTACTTACAGTTATCACTATCAGCATTACTATCATCGTCTTCAGTTTCTAATGATTCATCTTTATCATCATCATCACTGTTATAAGCATTAAAACTTTTTTTCTAAAAATTAAAATATCTTTTAGTGAAATAAATTATTTAATTATTAAAAATACAAATTTAAAAATTTAGTATTAAGTACCTCTAAATTCACACAATTATTAGCAATTAAACTATTGTCTAAACTTTTTAAGACATTTTGCATTACAACATCCATGTATGGCGCTAAATGGTTAATAGATATTTTGGCTACAGTACTAAAAAGACCATAACACACTGCACGAACTTCTGGTTGATCATCCTTAGCTGCTTGTAATAAAGCTAATCCACACTTCAAACTAGCATCCAAATAAGGTTCAAATACCTTTGGATCAAGAGCTTCCACAAATTCTGATAGTAATTCTAAAAAATAGTAAACACAAAAAAAAAAAAAAATAAATAAAAAATTAATATTACAAAATAAGAAAAATAATGTCAAACTGTAAAACTAACTTTAGGGTTCAACACAAAAGAAAAAAAAATCATTACTATTTGATAATTTATAAATACTTACGTATGACCATGACCTGCAGAGGTTCAAGTTTAGTATCTATTCCAGGCGTTAAATAAACATTAAGATTTTCCATAACCGGGATGAAGTAAGGTGCAACAGAATCACCACCTGACTTAACTAAATAAAGTATATAGCTGAATAAATTATAATTTTTAACAAAATAAAAATAGTTTACCAATACTACACATAATAGTAATTGCTTTATCTTTAAGCTCAATGCAACATTGTTCATTTTTTATAATATCTAATACTATTGTAGTCATTTCTGGTAAATATTCTTCAATTCCACCTTCCATGCTATCAATGAATTTATCAAGTGCATAAAAAATCATGCGTACTTCAGAACTACATTCTGGCTTCGTATAATCAACTAATAACTTCTCTTTAAACATTTTTAATAACTCTGGTAGGATTTCTGAAGCATACATACTAACTTGAGGCTAAAATGCAATAAGATTTATGATTTTATTTTATTTATTAATACTGATTGTCAACTTAATAAATCAAAATTCAAGATTTGCTTACTTGAACAAATTGAGAAACTTCACCTAAAGCATACATAGCTGCTGATTTAACAGTTTCATTTGAATTATTTAATCCCATTTTAATTGCTGTTACAAATTGTTTAAGATAACTCTTTTTCAGATATTCAGAACATCCATCAGATACAAAAGCCATTGTCATAAAAGATGCTTTAAGAGCATTAGGATCTTGAGTAGTATACGCTGCATCAATTAATTTAATCTATAAAATAATAAATATAAATGTAAAATTATAACTATAATTAATCAACATAATAATAGCAAATTAATAAAAATAAAAATATAATAGACTTCCTCACCAATCAAAATTAAAATAATACTTATTGTGTATATACTAATATGGACATTATCTTTTAATACCATCTATTTATTAGACAAAATACAAGAATATATCTACTATTAATCTATAAAAATATAGAACTATTAATCTATAAAAAATTCTGTGTTCCAATCTTTGGGAATCTGCTCAATGATCCATATACTTTTAATTAGTTTTTGTATTTGTATTGCTAGGTGTGATCCTGTTAGCTTAAGAAGTTCTGCGTTAATGTTGTCTTCTCCCGGCGACTTATTATTCTTCAGAGAGTTGATGATCATCTTGATTTCGTCAAGATCTGGCTCCAGCAGCTCCGGTTGTACAGTGTCATATATTATTTGTTCATATTTATCGCCTAAGCTCGGTTCTTGAGAGTTCTTTAGCAGCTGTTCAAAGTGTTCTCTAAAGAGATTAGTTATGGCCTGTGTTCCAGTTATTAGGTTCCCATCGTCATCCGACATAGTGCAGTTTCGTACTTTGTATCCTTCCTTCATAGACTTACATTGCTTGTAAAACAATCTAAGATTAGTTTTGTAACTTTTAATGTCCTCAATCACTTTCTTTTCTGCTAGTCTCTTTTGGCGTCTTATTATCCTGTTGGCTAAATTTCTTGCTTCTTTATAGGCTTGTATCCTTTCCTCACTTGCATCTTTTAACATTTGTAGTCTGCATGCATTGCGATTTCTTATTGCATCTTGACAGGATTTATCAAACCAATGTTTTTTTTGGGTTTCGGCTTTCCTCTTGAAAGGTGCTTGCAGCTTCGGTTACAGTATTTTTTATCTTAGCCCAGACAAATTTGATTTCAGATGTCGACGAATACCTTAATTAATTTAATTCGTTTAACTCCTTAGTAATTCTGGCTTGATACTTTTGTACTTTTGTGAATGGCAAGAATATAATGCTTGCATATGCAGACGACATCGTTATACTAGGAGACACCAAAGATGATATAGTGGAGGTCACTGAGAAATTAATTGAGTCCAGTCACAGAATGAACCTCGTTATCAATGAGAATAAAACTAAATACCTAGTTATGTCTAGACATATGGTAAATACAGCAGCTTTAAAAGTAGGTCCCTATACCTTTAAACAAGCAGATGAGTTTAGATATTTGGGAGTCAATATTAACTCAACAATTAATATGCATAATGAAATTTAGCTAAGAATAAGAAATGCAAACAAAGCGTATTTTACCATGAGTAGGATGTTCAGCTTTAGATTATTGTCCAAAGCTACAAAAGAGAAATTATACACCTCCTACCTCATATCTATAATAATGTACGCATGCGAAACATGGTCCACAACACAGGGGGATGAAGAGAAGCTACTCACCTTCGAAAGAAGTCTTGCGCAAAATTTACGGACCTCTGCGAAATCAAATTGGGGAATATGAGAGACGAAAGAACGATAAACTAGGAAGGTTATATAACAAACTAAATATATGTTTGTTCTTAAAAGTGAAATGATTAGAGTGGGCTGGCCATGTCTGGCGGGCTGGTGAAAGTGTCATACAAAATGTCCTAATCCGAAACCCAACAAAAAAGCCACCAAGGGGAAGACCTCGACAGCGATGGTTAGATAGAGTTAAGAAAGATATTGCAGATACCGACGAGACAAAGCAATTGGAAGATGCAATGGACCGGAATATATGGAGAAGTTTGGTTGAAGCGTGCAAAAGGCTTTAATGGCCTGTATAGTATAAAAAAAAAAAAAAAATGTATGAACCAAGTAAACAAATATTATCTAAAGTGAAATATCATCAAATGTTATTCTAGTTAAATAAAATAAAATTTTTGCCACCGAGGAGAATTATACTATAGTTTTTTAATTAGTAAACTATTATAGCTATACACTTAGGTAGAAGTTTAACATTAGCATTCATTGTTTTACAATACAAACAATTATATATTTAATTGAAAAATTAATAAATAATTATTTAAATTTTTGGTCATTATTGTTATAAATTTAGTTCATTAATAAAATGAAAATTAAAGATCATAATAAAAAAAAAATTGAATACTAAATATAAATACTATGTAGTTGAAATACCATTATACTTAAACAAATAACAAAAATTAAATGGATTTATTTATTTACCAATATTGGCATGAAAGCAGAAGCTGATATTTCATCAGAAATAGCTGCCATACAATCACCTGCAGCGTTCATTGGATTTAAAGCAAACTCTTCTAAAAACCAAGTATCATCATCTGCATTTTCACTTAAAATACTGAACATTAGTTCGATTATAGGTTGCAATAAATTCAACTTTACTAAAACCTATAAATAAGGAACAAAACATTAAAATTAATTTTAATAAATAAATGTAGTAATAATATTAAAAATTAATAAGAAATTAGTTTTATTTTAAAATATTTTAACATCCATTCTTATATAAACTATGACAGTAACCTTAAGCAGTATGACTACAGTATCTATTCTAGTAGCTTACTTACATATAGTCTTTATCGCAAATGTTTAACATAGCAAATTTGCAGTCAGTAGAACCCATTTAGCGTTAGCTTTAATAGTAAAGAATATTGACCTAATATGAAACTATAGTGTGATAAGGAAAGAATATAATCAATATAAGTATTCTGGCTCTTCAGGAAATTAACATTTTTAAGGCAATTTTAGGTACCAAAATTTTACTACAGTCGACTCGCTATATAACGAAGTTCGTTATAACGAAAATCTCAATATAACAAATAAACTGTCAGTTCCTTGAAAATCTTGTGATATAACGAAAAATTACATTTATTTTAGTCCCCTTGATATAACGAAGTTATTTTGACCAAAGCTCTCACTATGTAACGAATTTTCACAATTTTGGAGCTTGATATTATAATTTTACGAGTTTTGGCTATGTACAATTGAAAACTATTGACAAAAAAGAAAACAGAATCCTTGCTATTTTAGAAGTTGACAATCAATGGAATAGATTATCTACTGTTCCAGTCTAGCAGTTATCAACGTTTAAGGAATTTGTTGCTATGGACGATGATTTAGCTGTTTGCGGTTCTTTCACTGACGATAAGATTTTTAAAAAAACTGATTACGAAGAAGTTAATGATGAAGAAGAATGGTTCGAAGAGCCTCCAGTCACCTCAATGGAAGCTAAAGCAGGTCTCCGTGCCGTCTTAAAATATTTGAAAAATCATAACATAGACGATAGTGTATTTAGTCATATTTTAAAATTATACAACATAATTTACCAAGTAATGCAAGTGGCTATACACAAAAAAAATAACAGATTTTTTAAAAAATAAATATGTATGCATGTAATAATATAAAATTTAATAAACAATAATTCATATTTAATATGTATATATGTAATTATAATATGTAATCTAATAAAATATTAATTTTGAACTTTTTTTAAAAAATCTCATTATTACGAATTTTCGATACAACAAACTTTTTCCTCGGTCCCTTGAAATTCGTTGTATCGAGAGTTGACTGTATTAAAAAAACCTTGTTTAAAAATTGAAGATCGTTAACAACTGACACACACAAGATACTTTTTTAAATGTATTACAAAAATATAAAAATAAATAATAATAAAACATAATTAATTAACATAGTATTAGATTAACTTAATATTTTATTTACATTTAAACTGTTAAGTATGAAATATATCTTTCAAATTACAAAAATTAAAAAAAAAAAAAAAAAATAGAAAAGTAATATCATAATTAGCTGAATATAATTTAACCATTGTTATGATTAATACACAAACTTTACCTTTTTTTTACTACGAATAATAGTTGAAATTAAATTGATTCCATTACATCTTAAAGTTTCATCTATATCTTTATTACCAGCTAACTGTGCAGAAACTTGAACAATTGGTTTCAAATGTGGTATCAAAGCCTGAATAGAAAATTCACACATAGATCCAAGTAATTGAAAACAATCACAAGCATTATCTGGATTATTTGTTGATAGAACAATTATAACTTCTAGCACACGAGGAACAGATTGTGAAAATATTTGCATTACCTAAAATATAATTTTTTTTTTAAAAGTTTATATAGTTTTAATTAATGCACATACTTGGGGAACTTGAACAGATAGTTCTAAAATATTATTCATTGAAGAAATTGTATCATAAACTAATGGAGAAGTACAATCCTCAGTACTACTTAATATTGTATTAAAATAATTCACAAATGTTGCAATATGGGGTTCAAACATTTGAGGAATATAATCAGATAAGTTTCTGATCACAAACATACCAAACTGTAAATTATAATAATAAATATATAATATACCTATGATCATATTAAATTATGTAGATACTTACTTGTCTTTCATTAATATCATTGCTTTGAACATACGCTTCAATAAAAGTAAATAACTCATTCCAATTACTTCTCATAAGCTCATGTTTAGCTAATACAGCTATCAGCTGAAGAATATGTTTTTTAACCTGGAGGCTAGGTTCTTCAATAATAGTTTTGAGCAAAAATTGTTTTATTCTACAATAGATACATTGAACAATTAGTAAAAATAAAAGGAACAAGATTTAAAAGGTTCATACTGTTGGCGGACTTCTTGAGATACATTCATCCATGCATTACGTTTATAAAATTTTTTTCTCAATACAAGAGCTGCATACTCTTT